>BRDA01038095.1:0-15885 GCA_036984385.1 Crenuchus spilurus
AATCGGTTCTAAAATGTCTGTTTTAATAAATGTGTTTTACTGCATTTGTAAATGTACAGAAATTATGAATACACTTCACAAATTGGGCGGCACGATGGCTTAGTGGTTAGCATGTTCGGCTCTCAGCGCTGAGGTCTTGGTTTTGAGTCCACATCTAAGCTTTTCCATGTTCTCCCCGTGTCTGCGTGGGTTTCCTCCAGGGTCTCCGGTTTCTTCCCACAGTCCAAAAACATGGAGGTCAGGTGAACTGGGTACTCTAAAAATGACCCTGATGTGTGTATGAATGTGTATGTCTGTGTATGGATGTACAGTGAGGAAAATAAGTATTTGAACACTCTGCTAATTCTCCCACTTAGAAATCATGGAGGGGTCTGAAATGTTCATCTTAGGTGCATGTCCACTGTGAGAGACATCATCTAAAAGAAAAAATCCGGAAATCACAATGTATGATTTTTTAATCATTTATTTGTGTGTTACTGCTGCAAATAAGTATTTAAACACCTGTGAAAATCAGTGTTAATATTTGGTACAGTAGCCTTTACAGAGGTCAAACGTTTCCTGTAGTTGTTCACCAGGTTAGCACACACTGCAGCAGGGATTGTGGCCCATTCCTCCACACAGATCTTCTCCAGATCAGCCAGGTTTCTGGGCTGTCACTGAGAAACACAGAGTTTGAGCTCCTTCCAAAAGATTTTCTATAGGGTTTAGGTCTGGAGACTGGCTAGGCCACTCCAGAACCTTGATATACTTCTTACAGAGTCACTCCTTGGTTATCCTGGCTGTGTGCTTTGGGTCATTGTCATGTTGGAAGACCAGCCATGACCCATCTTCAATGCTCTAACTGAGGGAAGGAGGTTGTTCCCCAAAATCTCACAATACATGGCAATTCTGTGACATTTTAGTTTCGTTTTTATTTGTCGACGTAAAGTCTAATACTTTTAGTCATAGTTTTCGTTTTAAAATATTAGTTTTTATTTAGTTTTCGTATCATTTTCGTCGTGAAAAAATGGTCGTCAACAAATATTTTTCGTCATAATTATCGTTAACGAAATTAACACTGCTTTTGTCACCTTCATTCACCTGGAAATACCTCCACACCACTGACATAGCTGCTCCTTCTCTACTACCGGGCTGGTTAAAGTCACGCTGCCTTTACGTGGCTTGTTCAGCTCGGCTACCGTACGTAGTCGTCGTCTTCTTGTTTTAATTTTATTTTTTAATTTTATTTATTTTGTGGCGCAAACTAATACTGTCTGTTAGAAGGAAACGAAGCTCCCATCACGCTGGTATCGGATCCTGTAGTATCAGAGCACTTTTATGAATACGAATACAAGTAAGCGCACATGGTATTGGTATCGGGGCATCCCTAGTCTTTATGCAGCTATCGACCTCAAACAGGTGCTTCTAATTTAGAATAAGTGGAGTGGAGGTGGACTTTTTAGAGGCGGACTTACAGGTCTTTGAGGGCCAGAATGTTTGCTGATTGGCAGGTGTTCAAATACTTATTTGCAGCAGTAACACACAATTATTAAAAAAAAGATGAAAATTTCATGACTTCCATGATTTCTAAGTGGAAAAACTTGCAAATTTGCAGGGTGTTCAAAATCTTATTTTCTCCACTGTATATATGTATGTTTGCCCAGATATGGTTGGCACTGTGTCCTGGGTGATCCCCCTAGTGCTCGATGCAGTCCTCCAGGTGGACGGTCGCTTCCGGTTGAGAGTACGCTGTGCGCAACTGGCTGCCGCTTCTCGCCTGTGTGTGATTGAGTGTGTGTAAATGGAGTGTGTTGATTGTAAAGAGTCCTTGGGTATCTAGAAAGGCGCTATATAAGTGTATCGTTCATTCGTCACTGTATGGGTGTAACAATGCAACAAATATTGCAATGCAAATCTGTTTCAACATCAAAGTTTAACATCTCAGCACCAACCACCACTCACTCCAGCCCTCATCTTGTCTGCAAGCTATATGGGCAATATGAACTGGAGAGCAGCATTATTATCTTTTTAATTAATCTGAAGATCAAATGTTGTGATAATTCTTAACTGTGAACTGAGTACCATAAATCAAATTAAGGAATGACTGTTATACCCCTATTACAAACTTGTAGGCATCTGATATCAGCATCTGCCCAAAATGACAAAATCATGCATCTAAAAAACTAGAATGCTTTCCATTGTTATATGAAAAACCATTCCATGATGATCCTAAAAGAATACTATATACACACACAACCAAAGGATTTATGACAGTATTTAATTCAAATATACTCATCGTCTATGGTAATGATGTCTTAACTGTCCAGTACTAGTCATCTGCCATTTTGCCATCTGAGGTACACATAAAATACAGTAACAAATTTAACGTTGGAATTTGTTATATACATATTGTTACAGGCAATATATAGAAACCCGGCATCTATAGAATACCTAGGCAATGTATACAATCCCTGTCGTTTTAGGCAAGGTATGAAATATCTGCGTTGTTCTATACTTTTCCTAGGCATTACATAAAATGCCTAGGCATTATAAAGAATGACAAGAATTGCTCAGGCAAAGTGTGAAAGGCATTTGTTATTTTGGCACTTATGGTTATGGTTATTCTTAGGGTTAGGTTTGTGGGTAGGGTTAGGGTTAGTGTTACGGTTAGGGTTATGGTGGGAAAGCATATTCTACACTCTGTTTGTCATTTAGGTATTCTATAGAATGACTAGGAAATGTATGAAATATGATTTATTTCATACTTTGATGACCACTTGACGACCCATTTTCGGCATTGTATACAATGCCTAGGTATTCTATAGAATGCGGGTTTTTATACATTGCCTGTAACATATATGTACAGCATGGTGAACTTTGTCTTGCTCTCATGATACGTGTCCTGGCACTGATGTAGCAGGTCATATCATCTTTGACAGACTGTGGACTCATGAGGTGTTGTGTAATCTATCAGAGTTGTTTTAATCTAATGAAATTAGTATTGGTAGAGTGAGTCTGTGCACAGTTCAGAGGATCAACACAATATCAACAATCAAACAGAGCTGCACACACGAGCGTGCTCGTACAAATCCACACAGAGAAAAATTAAGGCCAGCATATATTTACACGCAATCAAATATAAACTAGCAACTCTACTACTGCACCACTGTTTAAAAAAAAGACACTGTAATACAGTTAATGGAGTCACGGTGGAGAAGGCAGAGTCGATGCAGGTAAATGCTGAGTTTTAACATTTGTTTTTACAGGCAGTCCTTTGTTCTAAATTTCCACTGTAGCTTATAGGACTTTATTAGGTGCTATTACTGAGGGTGTGGAGTGGGAGCTAGACAGGCGGCAGTCTTAAACCCCCAAGGAGGTCCCAGCCTGAGATTTCCACACACTCAAGTCATACAAGCAATCAAGGGTTCAAAAACAAAACAGGAAGTCATCAAACACTTTTTTGCTGTATCACCACTGTTTACTGATCTCTGCACCAAATGGAGGTTGTGTGCTCTCGTTGACATGGAGCTTTAGTGTACAGGGGTGGTGAAGGGCAGCCATCTTGTTTTGATTACAACCCCATTAGTTGAAATGGGCTCTTAATTGCCTTGTTTACAGCTGGTGGGCAGTAAGCAGTCCTGAATCCAAGGCTCTAGTCATATCTAGTCTCTGGAATTGTCTGCACCAGAATTAGTCTGCATTGGGGCTCTCTATTGATATAATTGTTTTATCCAGTAGGGAATTGATTAATTAATGAAGCCATCCATGTGCTCTTTGTTCCTATCATTCAAGTTCATGAATTTAGGTTTAAATTTAATTTTAATAACAGTTTTTACATTTTAAAATGCCATGCTACAGTTCTAGTATGTTTCTATTAAAGGCAAGTTTAAAATGTTGCTTGAAAAAAACCTGTGGTGGAAAATGTGACAGTACTGTAGGTTTTAAGAGCAGGTAGAATTTTGGGTCCAGAGGCTGTTTGTTTACATTCACACCTGACCACTAAATTAACTAGTATTTTATCACTTTTAGCATAACTTTATCTGACCTTAAATTAACAGTCCTGTAGCACTGTCAACTTCTGTTTGACTGTCTGACATATTAGAATAAATAGATAATCCCTTTGTTTACTTCTGTTACTCTCTGCAGTAAACATTTCCGATATTTCAGGTCCAACTCAACGAATCTCTGCTATATTGATCCATATTTTTAAAATTCACCACACACAACCAGGACAACACTATAGAACATTCCAGCTGACACAA
This sequence comes from Crenuchus spilurus, assembly GCA_036984385.1. Lineage (NCBI taxonomy): Eukaryota > Metazoa > Chordata > Actinopteri > Characiformes > Crenuchidae > Crenuchus > Crenuchus spilurus. Next base: position 4,242 of record BRDA01038095.1, read on the forward strand.
ATTTTGTCTTTTTAATGTCATATTTTTGTCTAAAGGATAGTCTTTGGACTATAAACTGGCCTTAATTTACACAAAATAATGCACATGTGGGTGGTCAGCTCATATAAAAAAAAAAAAAAAAAAAAAAAAAAAAAAAAAAAAAAAAAAAAAAGTGGGCATATTAAAAATAATAAAATAAAATGGTCTCAGTTCTATAATGAGAGGCCTTCATAAAGTCAGGGGCATTTTTATTGAGACAGGTGAATCTTACAAGGTAGAACAGAAGTACAACTAATGTGGGGGTTAGCACAGAGCTGGCGAGATAACATCACTGCTAATCAGAGCGCAGAGCAGCACTTCCTGACCATCTCGGTCAAGCATAACTGATCATTATGCTGCCACCCATGGGGTTACCTGTCTCTCTTCACCTTTGACCTTTCCAGCAGAACGACAGAGGGTCCTGATCCTTCTCGACACATCCTAACAAAAGTGATTTCCGAGTTCAGGTTTCCATGGCAACTTTGCCACAAGAGATCCCCTTTTTCTTTTTCTCTCTCTGGCTATTTATGGGACTTCATGCCAATCATGAATGCAGTGAAGCACTGAAAACAACAGGGTGAGGGTTTTAATGGTGACAGGCTCGACAAAAATACAGAGCTTTTTTTAGTCCATCCAGAGGAAAAACACAGTAGCACAAAGCATAATTTACATTTAACAGAAGAGAGAAAGTCAGGGTGTATACACTCTATGGCCACTTCATTAGACACATACCTGGTATCTACACTCATTGTCTATGTTATCAGCTGCACTGATCATACAGGAGCTCTGTGTAGTTCTACACTTACAGACTGTAGTTCATCTGTTTCTCTGTATACTTTATTATCCTCCTTTCACCTGTTCTTCACTGATCAGGACCTCACAGAGCTGATATTATTTGTGTGGTGGATCATTCTCAGCACTGCAGTGACACTGATGTGGTGGTGGTGTGTTAGTGTGTGTTGTACTGATATGAATTAATCAGGCTGATATTTTTAAAACACCTCGGTGTCACTGATGGAGTGTAAACAGTCCAAAAACCAAAACTATCAAATGAACAGAGTCCTTTGCTCCTTATACTGTGACCACTGAAGGTCTAGAGTTAACAGATGAGCTACTGTCTCTGACTTTTCATCTACAAGATGGAACAACAAGGTAGACGTTTCAAATCTCCTGTAGCTCTGCTATATCTGATCTACTTGTACAAGGGCAACACACACCAATACACCACCACCACGTCAGTGTCACTGCAGTGCAAAAATGATCCACCAGCCAAATACCGGGAGCTAAAAAAATCAAGACAGAAATGTCTGCAAGTACAAGATGTGTACCTAACGAAGTGGTCAGTGAGTGTACATTTTGTATAAACATTTAGCTGTGTAAATTATTAAAGTAAGACTAGATAGAGCTTTTTGCTGTAAATAATCTAAAACAATAAAACTGGCAGTTTTTTACAGCAGACAAACTGCTTCTAACTGACTATAAAATCATGGTCACACATTTACAGAGAGCTAACTATACTTCAGAGCACTTGAGTGTGCGTGCACTCCTCGTCTCTCTATTCAGGGCATTAAAACAAAGACACATGAAACAGCTCAATAAAAACAAAGTAAGCAAGACAAAATCCCCTAAGAAGAATATGGATGTACACACACACACACACACACACACACGGAGACCAGATGTACATTCGGATCAGGATCACACGTGAACCTGACCCCAGCAGCTCTCCACTTCTACTTCTGCTTCACTTCTGTTTTGCTCTTAACTCTCGTCCCGGTCCGTCAGAGATTAAGCACAGATCACACTGACCAAACAAACTGAATGTTCTCACCATTTACACTCCTGTAGACTGTTAACCTCTCTGATTCATACTATTTTAGAACATTACCCCACTCTGTTTTTTTACAGCATACTTCCTTATGGTTCCAGAATGTTAACCTCCGCATTCACACTCTTCTAGAAATTTAGCACTGTTCAGTGCTAGAGCATTCTTCCTTATTCACACTCTTCTACAATGTTAAGATCATCCATTCAAGCTATTCTACAATACTGTGGATGGAGGATAACATTCTAGAACAGTGCATAAGGAAGAATGATCTAGAACAGTGTCAATGTAAGTACTATTCTAGATCATCATATCCAATCAATGTTGTAGAGAGTTCTTCTTTATGTACATCACTCAAAAATGTCAATCCCCCATTCATGCTCCAGTATATTAACACCCACTGGTTGTGTTCTAGAACAGTCTTCCTTAGTTCAAACACTGTTCTAGAATGATAATTTTCCCACTCCTCTGGAATTTCACTTTACTTTACTAGCACAGGCGTCATTTCATGTTCATACTATCCTACACTGTCCTCCCGTTTACACTATTCTATGAATGTTTTTCCCCATTCATCCTTACAGAATGTTCTCTGCACATTCACACTCTCCTAGAGAGTTCTTCCCTATTCATGTTGTTCCAGAAGGTTCTGTCCTCATTCACATTATTTAAGAATGCACTATATTCACGCAATCTTAGAATATTCACTCCTCATTAGCACTCTTCTAGAATGTTCTCCCTCACCCACACTTACTCATTTGTTTTGGCAGTACTTTTTAATACTGTAAGCAGTGTTAGTATATTTTGGCCCAGTGTATGCTGGCGTGTGCAGGCCTTCTCTGTGGTATTATTACCACACACACCCTCTACATAGCCCTCATTATGACACACCTGTTCCATAGTCATCGGCCACTGACCTCAATAAATTCTCTTCTCTGTGTGTGCCCAGCCTTCTAGCATTAAACTACAATTTGTGGACACATGGGAATCACAGTCATTTAGCCTGATTGAGACAAGCTGCCAGGGTCTGGTGTGCTAGGTCCCGTGGGAGTCAGAGTCCTTGAGTGTGATCAAAGCTGCCTGGGCCTAAAATGTGTGGACAAATGAACCATGAGGTAGCCATGTGTAAAACTAGAAATTGAGAAGACTAGAAACCTAGACTGAAGATTCATTTTGAAGCAATAGGCAGCTCGTTTTATTCATTGGATAAAATGTTAAACATATGGAAGTGCAGGGGCATTTTGTAAGCTACAGATTAATCATCAAAAAGGAGTGTTTCAGCAGGGAGGGGGTCTGCAGTTTATGGAAGAATTAGGAAACAGTACAAGAACCCATGTGGTATTCATAAAGTGGCTGTGGAATAGAGCCTGTGTGTGTGTGCAAGCTCTTTGTTTTCAAGCATAATTTGGAGAACTGTCTGGAAAGGCCAAGAGAAGGGGAAGGAAAGTGCTACAGTCCTATAAATGTGTGAAGTCAGTGTGTCCCATCAAGAGCTAATGTGTCTGCCCAGTGAGACTCTGTGCAGTTGTCTTTGGCTGTAAGCCTGCCAGCAGGTATGAATGTAAGTTCTTTTTCACACCTGCATTTTTCAGTACAATTAATTAGGCCTCTGGTTCATGTCCCCTCTTGTTGTGATTCATTTGGGCAGGTTTGAAACCAGTAACAGCAACCTGGAGCACTCCAAAAGAATCCAACAGAAACCTTTAGAGGACAGGGTCATGGTCCTGTCCAGTTGTTGCAGTTCATTTGTGGCAAGAACATGAATAGACCATGATATGAACCAACTACCTCACATATCCTATTTGCTTGAGTTGGGTGTGCTTTGCATTATGGGATGCAGAACAGCACATAAACAAAGAATCTGCTAACTTTAGCAGCTAGCTGGAGAAGACAAGAAAATGAATGAATGAATGAATTGATTAATTAATCTAGATCCTCACATAGTAAAAAGATATACAGACATGCGTAATAATATAATACACAATTCATTTTCCAGAGCCAAAAGATAGATTCAAAAAGACGGTAAGAAAAGACTTTTACTATAATTCTCACATCTTTGGTTTAGCATGTTGACGGTTAGCATGCAGTTGTACATTCTCAATATGAACCTCCTTCTGCTCAACTGTCTGAAAGAGGCACATTTTCTTCTCAAAGTCTGAAGCTGTACCATTTTCAAGATGTGTCTTCAAAGTGAATCAAGCACTCTTGTGGTGTAGTTTCGCCTGGTATATTGCAATCTCTGCTATTGCTCCTATGTATTGCATAGAAAAAAATCACTAATCCAGAACACAGGACCTTTCTCCTGTGCTTATTAACCATCAGACACACCTGACCAATAAGCAAAGTAATTGTTCTTGTGACGTGTTTTTAGTGCACTTGGATTTTGCTCTGTGTGGAAAAACAACAATTGGGAAAACTCACAGATAAACTTACACAAACTATAGGTGGGAAAACAGGATAAGATTATGAGCTAAAACGAAAGCAAGTGACTGTGTGATTGTCCAAATTTGTCTCTGTAATTGACAAAAATGTGAGTTCATTCACATGGCAAAGACACGTTGTGGGTGGGCTGTGGATCACAGGGCGCTTGGCTGCCTGCAGTAGAGTCAGCAAAGCATAACTTCTGGTCTGCCAGCCAAAACACACTCACAGGACAAAGGGCCCACAAAGCAAAAGAGTAAGATTCACACAGACATATTACAATTTTCCAGTTTCTTCCATACTCTCCATTAGAATTAGTTCTTCTACAGGTTTGTGTTTTCTTCTGCTGGGTAGTAGCTTTACCATCTTTCTCCTCCATCTCCTGCACTTCCTTCCTCAGCTTTTCCCACATCTTGCATCTCTCCATCTGCAGCTCTCTCTGCCCTCTTCTGCTTTTCCACTTGTCATTCTCCAGTCTTGTCACACTATACTTGACCTACACACTAGGTCCATCACAATTATGCCATAATTGCCTGAACAATTGTAAATAATCAGGTATTTGACCAACATACCAGTTATTTAGCCTCTTTCAATCACATTCACTTTGCATGCGATTTTATTGATGATAAATAAATTGAAATTTATATAGTGCCTTTCTCAAACCCAAGGACCATTAATTGACTTTGCAGAAGTTATGCTGATGTGAATAAATGAAAGCTGAATTCATTGAAAAGTGACGTTTTAAGAAAGCACTCTGTTAGGAGTCAGCACTCTATCATTCTCTATCGATTGTTAATCGTCTGCTAAAAATTCAATCGTGACTGTCCTAGTACACACAAAGTGAGACAGAAAAATAGATTCTGCATTCATGCTCATTGCAGCAGCCAATTAACATCTACCCACAGTCAGACCAACAGCATGGTTCGTTCTACCACTTGCCCATTTTTCTCACATCTCTCTCTCTCTCTCTCTCTCAGTAATACTCCTCATGCTCCAGCTCCTCTCCTCATCCTGCTATGCCTCAAGGACAGGCACACTCTCTCGAAGACTCACTTTCTCAGAGAGAGCTTACTGCACATTTGAGATGACATTAGGGGGGAAAAAGGGGGAAAGGAAATTGTGTACTGAGCTCAAAATAATTCAAACAAACAAATTAAAAAAAACCTCTCATTTCTTCTAAGATGAAAAACACGACAAGCCATTTCTTTTAGCACCAGAGTGGCACAAAAAGCAGCCACTGCAGTCCAGGTTATATGCATTCTGATGCTTCTGTTTGGTCAACCTGGGGAAGCGATGGTATTGGTGAATATCTGAACCAATTATTTTCATTCTGGCCAATTATTTTTTGCCTGTAATTATTTTTTTACATTTGCCTGCACTCACAAGGCTGGTAAACAAAAATTACTGGCACGACTCCAGGCAGCCTTACCAGTGTTGCTGCTGGAGAAGAATGTTAGACCTCCCACTAGTGTCAATTTCACTACTCTATGGGCAAAAGTTTTTTTCTATATTAAAAGAAAGGACAGATGACTGAAGCTCTGATTACACAACAGAGAAGAGCCAGCAAAAGGACACTGGATCTCTGACTGTGTCAAAAGAACAAAGGTAAGTATTTTTTGTTAAGTGCAACAGTGCATAGGAAATATGTTTATGCACATCTGAGGCTCTGGGAAATGAGGCTTCCATTTATACTTCCAGTGCAAACAGAAATGGAGAGATGGAGAAAAGGGAGCGAGAAGCTAAATCTCACACCTAATTGTCAAGAACTTTCACTCACCAGCTGGTCCCTGGGTACACAGTGCAACTAACATGCTCTCAACCAAAAGAACATATGTGGGAGTACTTTTTATTCATCCCCTTGAGGAAATTCTTCTCCCCATTTAACCCATCCTGGTACTGACAACACTAGTTGTGGTGCCTGGGGAGTATTTGGGGGTTAGGTACCTTGCTCAAGAGCACTTCAGTAATGGGTGTTTAAGGGCGGGAAAGCGGCATTCATTCACACCCACTTCCCCCATTTTCCTGCTGTTTCAGGTGATTGAACTGGAGACCATTCAGTCCCAAGCCCACTTCTCTAAAATTGTACAATCCAAATCCAAAGATCTATAAAAACACTGCCTTTTTTTGTTTCCTGCAATGGGGAAAATAATCATCTCTAGTAAGCATGTCCGGAACAAAGCAGCAACACACCAATACATTTAAATATTCTTGTGAATGTGGCCACAGAAGTCACACAGTCCTCGTCAATAAACACCTTATTGAGAGATGCAAACAGGCAAGGGGTAAAGAGGTGTGAACATTGTGGAGCAGTGCAACACTGTTAAACTCAGATTTCACTTTTGAAATGTCTTTAAAGTCAAAATAAATGATTTCACCACCACTGCTAGCAGACTAGGGGTGAAACGATTACTCGAGTAATTTGAGTTACTTTATTACAAAAAGTGATCGAGTAATTTTCTGTGCCTCGAGTAATCGTTTATTTAATTTTAAACCTCGGTATTTTAAGAGCAGGGTATTTCGCACTGATGACTTTTAATGTGACATTATTTGTGTTTGCAATTTAAAAATATAAAAAATATCTAAAAAAGGAAATCAATTGGTCATTCATTAAGTGAAATGTCTTGTTCTCTCGTGTATTTTTTATTGCACTTTTAAAAAGCAAATATGTTTATCCGATTGCTCCATTAATCAAATCAATTTTTCAGTAGAGTACTCTATTGCTAAAATAATTGATAGCTGCAGCCCTATAGCAGACTGACAATTAATTGTCATTAGGGATGCAACAAATATTCGGCAACTGAAATTATTAAACTGAAAATTTAAAATAATAAAGTAATCAAAAACTCTTTTGGTGTTCAGCCAAATAAGTAAAAAGACAGAATAATTGTAGATGTGTAGATGTGAACCAGAGCGTAACTTTAAATGTGGTGAAGTTAATTTAATATTGGACACTCATTTGACATTAATAATTCCACTTTTCCTCACCAGTTAGCAAAACACAGTATTCACCAGTACAACCTTTACTAAACTACACTTTATGATGAAGCCATAATACAGTCGCTTAGCTTTGTGTTTGTGCTCCAGTGGCTGCAGTGTTAGGGACCGTCTCACAATTATCAGAAGAAATGTGAAGCTGTTTCAGTGTCTGTAGCCAATGACACTCACATTAAACACACAAAACATCCATGTGACTTACATCATTCATTTAGACATTTTCATCATTTTGTTTAATTTTTTAAAATGAAATAATAGTAATAAATGTAACATACATGCATCTTCAAACATTCGTATATTATTGTCTTATATATAGTATTGTTTTATATACACATATAAAAGAATACATCAATTTGGGCGGCATGGTGGCTTAGTGTTTAGCACGTTCGCCTCTCAGCGCTGAGGTCTTGGGTTCGAGTCCATATCTGAGCGGAGTTACTATGTTCTCCCCGTGTCCGCATGGGTTTCCTCCGGGGACTCCGGTTTCCTCCCACAGTCCAAAAACATGGATATCAGGTGGATTGGATACTCTAAAATTACGTGTGTGTGTGTGTGTGTGTGTGTGTGTGTGTATGTATGTATGTATGTATGTCCTGGGTGATCCCCCTAGTGCTGGATGCAGTCCTCCAGGTGGACGGTCGCTTCCGGTTGAGAGTACGCTGTGCGCGACTGGCTGCCGCTTCTCACCGGAGTGTATATGATGTGTGTTGATTGTAAAGCGTCCTTGGGTGTCTAGAAAGGCGCTATATAAGTGTAATGTGTATGTAATTAAACACTTTTTTTAACAAACATAACTGATGACAAACCAATTTATTAAAAAAAGACATTAAAGTCCTGACAAACTAAAAGGCTTATTTTGGAAAATAGTTTAGTTACTAATTATATAATTAATATATAAATGAAAACCAGTGTTCGATGTTCAGCCGATTTTGTACAGTTTTTTCCAAAAATGTTCGGTGCATCCTTAATCATTATACAAATAATTGAGATTAATATAGATGAATGCAAAAGTGCGAGTAGGTTGAAGGACAAGCCTTAAGTAGAGAAAATAGCTAGTCAACTATCCTGTTTACTTTCTGTCCATACTCAAACACAGAACGAGCTCAAACATTAATGATGGCTGCCGTCTAAAGCTTCGACAGGAACAACAGTTTGAATGTTTGTTTTCATAAGAGCATCAAATGTTTAATTCAGCATTTATTTACGTTGATTGAGCACACTCAGCTGGCATACGTGACTCTGTCCCTCAGAGAACACTCAACTAATGTTAATGATCTGCTGGAGCACTCATCTAATCTGAATGAGCATTCATTTTTCATCTCAACGTTTGGATTTCATCAACCAACCAACCACACTGTTAAAGAAAACAAAATAAATTTTATCTTTTGTGATTGATTACATAATTACAGAAGTCATATTCACAGTTCTGCTGTATTAGTTAACCTGAAATCAAGTCTCAATTAACTAATTATATAATATAAAAGTGATCAAGAGTAACTTTTCAGGAGTCAATTTAAGAGAAAAAGCAGAGGTTACTGTGGCAATGGGCAATGTTATTATGGGGTTGGAAGAGGAAAATCAGTATTTTGCTGCAGGGTGGAGAGCAAGAGTGACTGCATAATGAGGTTAACAAGGTTAGTTGTACAGGCTTTATCAGGAACAGCACATGCACACACCCTCAAACTTACTGCCATGTCAAACAGACCTTAGAGTATTATCTAAGTCTGAGAGTGTGGATCAATTGGATGGTGTTTGTGGTTTTTGCACGACTGTGTGTCAGTAAGTCAAGGTACAATCCATCACTTCAAATTAGGGTCTGCTGTAAAAGACACCTAAGGGAAAAAGCCTCTCACATTCACTTCCTCACTTCTCAAGGCCTGATTAGAACTGTTTCAGAGCTTACTCTTGCAATTTAGGGGCCACCCACAGTGTTGCCTCTCTAATCCAGTTCATAATGTTACAGTTACACAGTCATCATACATAATCACCCAATCACGACAGAGAGCGCACAGGAGAGAGAGAGAAAAAGTCCATCTGGGGACAAATGCAGATTAAGAAGGGATTGAGGGCCCCCCAGGACCTAGAGCCAAGCTTACAGCCCACGAAAACAAATGCTTGGATGTCTGACCACTAACATACTGGAGAAGACTTCAGAGAGATGGAGACAGAATGAAAACAAGTGTAATCTTAAGCAACCGAGAGGAATGAGGGGAAAGAAAACATCCCAGAGAAAAACAAAAAAAGTATTTTCAGGAGGAACTTGCACATGCACGCACACACACACACATGCCCTGAGTGTCATGCACTTTTAAAATAAAAACAAACATGCTCATAAACAGCACGTGAACACTGGGCCTGTACAGGAGAAACACCACACTCACTTGCATATGCTCTAGTTCTTTCAGAGCTATGATACAAGGGTCAGAGGTGAGAGACAAGAGAAGCTGCCAATCAGCCTTGAGGAAAATGCCAGCCAATCAGCATTAAGTATGAGGGTGGCCGTCTGATAAACATTTCACTCAACAAATCAAAACACAGGGGTCAAGAGTCAAGCTTCTGAATTTGAGCCAGCAGACACCAACAAGGAACATAACACAGAAACTATTCTGGTATATCTAAAGGCATGCAGTTAATTACATTTCGTATGCATACCGACACATTTCTAAGAAATGAGATTTACTTTACGTGAGCTCATGTGGAACAACTGAACTGTGTCAATTCATTGCCAACATAACACATACCTGGAACAGATAACAGAGAGGCTTAGGCTATAAAATAATCAATAATCAATCAATAAGGAATAATCAACAAGGAAACTTACTTAAAAATGAAGGACTGTTGCAATTACTACATAATCACAATTACTGCAGATAATGGCAGCTACTAGAGACCGTCACAATTATATTGCCCACAGATGCTTACCCCATTTGTTATTGTGCACGGTCATGTTTATTTTGTAACATTTCTCATCATTTGTGTTGACATAAAAATATGTCAAATAAAATACGGCAGATTTAGGGCGGGTTCACACTTAGCTACCGAGAGTGGACAGACAGAACAAACACTACAGCTGGTACTGGTCACTTAGTCCTGCTCTTTAAAAGTTGACCATACTGAACAAAACAAGACAAGTCATTAATCATGATTATTTATATGACTATTTATTTTCAGCTTAAACTTCATGATCATGACCGCTTTATAAGTCTGATGCATTAATTCAGCAAACTTCAAAAGTCAAAAGAAATTAATACTCCTGACATCCAGAGTAAACAATGTACACAATCAGCTAACTCACTGAGCAGGCATAGAATGATTTGCTCAAAAGCTCACTACAGATGTAAATATAGCTTGCAGTTACACAATTGCTAAGTATAATCTACAACTGTTAGAAATCTAAGCCCTATTGGGATTGGATTGGTTTATCAGGGGGGCATCTGTAATGAAATATTTTACACGTCTCATCACTGATTAAACTCCAGCATCCAGAAGGAATTAAAATGACTACAGGAGTGAGTTTCTAGTTGGGTATATTTTCTATGCTACTTGTTGGCTTTGTGATATCATACTTATTATTTATTCACTTAACATTTTTTCTCCTCTTTGCTCCTCTTACGACTTGTGTCTACTGTATTAAATCATCAGTTTGAGTATAAACAATTTATTATTTAGTTTAACAGTACATCTTCAGATCTTTAAGTAACTGAAGTGATACAGTGACTTGTATCTGTAGCTGTGATTATAATCACTTCTTTAATAAGTCTCACTTTACTCATTCATTTAATTTTTTCCTCCACATAACGCTCTAAGTGCAGTATGGACACCAAGTAGATGACTGAGTGACTCTTCAAAAGCATCCATATTGTTTGATTTGTGAATGGTGAAGGTGTTTTTGGTTGACCTGTGCACTGGTTGAGTAAATACTAGGGATGCACTAAATATTCTGCAACCGAAATTATTCAGCTGAAAATTGCAAAAACAAACACATTCAGTGTACGGGTACGCAACGTGAAGCAGAGTAACAAGTATTTCTACTGTGATAAAATCTCAATAATGCACTCGAGTCTCAAGTAGCTATTCCTCCACTACATGAAGTACTCTGTAAACAGTTAACACTATTGCTAGACAACACAAAGATGGATATCAATCTACATCATCTGATATAGGTAGGTTACACTGTACTTCTGTCCTGATATTACACTTTTCTTGATGTTTGCATAAAACAGCAATATAATAAATCAAACTTGGATACATCAAAAAATAAATTCATTGATTTATTACAAAATAATACATATTTAATTTTTACTTTTATAGGAAGGGGGGGCGCAATTATATATATATATATATATATATATATATATTTTTTTTTTTTTTTTTAAATAACGATCTTCA
>BRDA01038098.1:0-15256 GCA_036984385.1 Crenuchus spilurus
TCCACAATCTAACATGGTAACTCACACTGGATACAGAGTGCTGAGTCCAATATGTATGGAAACATGGGTTATTTCAAATAAGCTGGTAAAAACTTTATCTACATATCTATCTATCTACGGATGGGAAAAACAGTAAAAGTAATTGGTTACAAGTACCCAAGCTGGGTTGAAAATATGAAAGTACTTAACATTGAGAACTCTGAGCCTTCATGTACTGTAGTCAAGTCAAGTCAAGAGGCTTTTATTGTCATTACATCTGAGTACAGGTACACAGTGCAATGAAATTACGTTCCCCCGGAACCATAGTGCAACATGTACAGTACATTAGACAACAAAGTGCGAAGGTGCAACAGGACAACAAAGGACTAAACACTACAGTAAATACAATAAATACAGCAGACAAATTTAACAGACAGGACAAGACAGTGCAGTACCGATGCGGTACAATGGAATGTCCGTGGCGCGGATAAGGTGCACGAGATATGTAACATACTGTAACATATAGATGTGCATGCTAACAGCAGTTACTGAGGTAGAGAGTTTATGGTTTGTAGTTTTTGGGTGAGCAGCAAATATTGCTGATAGGATGGGGATGTTAGAATGGGGGATGTGTGCTGAGTGTGAGTGTGAGTAGAGTGCTGGGTGGGTGCAGTCTTTATGTTTGGGACAGTCCTTGTGTGGGTGTGATGAGTGGTGTGGGGTGGGGGTACAGTTCAGTCCTTGTGTGAGTGTGGGTGAGAGGGGTGGTGGTGGTGGTGGGGGTTCAGCTCAATCTCTGTGAGTTGAGGAGTCTGACTGCCTGGTGAACGAAGCTGTTGCAGAGTCTGGTGGTGGAGGCTCTGATGCTTCGGTATCTTTTGCCAGACATTATCAGGGAGAAGAGACTGTGTGAGGGATGGGTTGGGTCTTTCACAATGCTGTTGGCTTTGCGGATGCAGCGAGAGGTGAAGATGTCAGTGATAGATGGTAGAGAGACTCCAATAATCTTCTCAGCTGTCCTCACTATCCGCTGTAGGGACTTGCGATCTGCGATGGTGCAGTTCCCAAACCAGACAGTAATGCAGGTGCTCAAGATGCTCTCTACAGTCTGTATATCAATATCTTTCATTCAAACATGTACACATGCATACGACCTACAATAAAAATACTACATAAGTAAAACACAAGTTATGGATGCAACTCTGGTTAAGTGAATAGTGAATAAACACCAGAGTGATGCTTGAAGTGGATGATGAATCCCAACAGTGTCACAAAGTACTAATGATAGCCAATATCTCATATTCATTTTGTTGAAGCTGGAGCAAATGCATAGCACTACCCATGTGGTAGCTACACACCCATAGCAGAATTGTATTCAACAAAGGCCACAGAGTTACTATGCTTCAAATGGAGTGGCCTGTAGCAGGATCTTTAGCCTGTTGCATGACTTCCACAAGTCAATGCAACTGTCACTACTTTAATATTAGCAAGCCTAGCTTTGCAACAGAGAAGCAGAAAACAGCTGGTCAGTTTGGTGAACAGCAGATGTGGCAGAAATGTATGCTTTGACTGCATGGACAGGGCACAATCTCAGCTGTCTGGGGTCAGTGGGGAGGACAAACAGAGAGAATAATAGACTGGTTAACCTGTGCTGTCACTGACCCTGTGGCCATAGGAGACTCAAGATTTGCACCTTCCTACCCAGCCTGAGGCAGTGGATGAGGAAGTGCATGACTGGAGCGTGATCAAGAGGGAGTGAAGCCCTTACACCATGCAAGTCTAAAACCATGCCCAGAAATGTCACCATCTGTGATAAAGCCATTATGTTTTTTTCTGTTCACTGAGAGCCTGCATCTGCATTCGTCCACTGCTATGAAACCTCTGCACTTCTGTGAGAGAAGTGCTGATCCAAGGCTTCTTTAGCTGCTGGGCTTAAGAGGAACCCCAGTGGTAAAGGTATGGCTCTCAGCACAGCTTGATATGGATACAGCAGTGACGACTGAGTCAGCCATATCTGACAATAGGCATGCAGGTTTATAGCCACAAGCTGCCCCATATCATGAGTCATTCAGCCTGTTGTTGGAGCTAAATTTATCTCCTCCACTGTTGCACCTGCATCCTCCCTTAGCATGGAAGGATTCCATGCAACTACTAGTGCAATGCACATTGTACATGAGTCCATCATGTAGAAAAGCATTTCACTCTGAAAGTTGAAAATTCTAACAATGTCCTGAAACTACAGCACTTCCTGAATGGCACGAAGACATGTTGGAGTGTATGCCTGCAACTCAATAAATAAAAAAATAAATAAATGGAATATTGGGAAAAAGTTCATTTGTGTTTATAATTTAATTCAAAAAGCTTAACTGTCATATACTTTATATTCATTTTGTAATCATTATGTAATGAATGTAATTCTTTTTTTTTTTTTTTGCTTTAATGTTGATACTGTTTGAACAGTAATTTTTTTAAACTAAAAATGAAATATTCTAATAATTTGAGATTCTGGATTTCTAATTTTATTGAGATATTGTGAGCCAGTAGATGAGACTGAAATGCAGATACACATGGATAACAGAAAAATATTAAATATGAAATAAAAGAGACATGTAAAAAGGATACATGGCAAAAAATTGAGGCAATCAAACAAAAACAGGATCCAAGGCAAGGTCAAAAATACAAGCAAGGTTCAATCACTTAGGTAATAGATAAGAGCTGACAAATCTAATGGGCAAAGGCAGACAAAGGTCACAAACAAAGAAAGGTCAAAACAGTAAAGACAAGTCCAAAGAAACACTCAGTAAGCACTAGTAATACTGCTAGCAATACTTCGCAAAGACTGACTGTATGGAGAGAGTTTATATACTGTTCACTGATGAGGCATAGGTGATAGGGTTTAGTTCTCAGGAGACAGCGACCTCCTCTCTCAACTCTGATTGGTTGGTGACATGTGGCAATGTCTCTGTGTCTGCTGGGGTGTGAAGTTCTGAGAAGGAGCAGTGTGGGCCTGAGACCTGACAGTCAAACTGATCAACATTAAAACCAAAAAAGGAATGAAGTGTCACTTTACGTGTAATTAAATATATACTAGTTTAGCTTTTTAAATTAAGAACAACAATACATTTTTTATAGCACTTCATCAGAAAGCTTACAGTGCCATGACAAAAAAATTGATCACCTTGACTAATGCTAGTCTCAAGATGATAGTCACTCATTCTTGTCATTTGAAGAGTGGGAGCAAGATGGATGTCATGCAGAGAAAGGCTCAACTTGTGGTTTGTGGTTCAGCACAGGTAAGGGTGGAAAATCTATGTTTGTTGTGGCTGTTGAGAGGAGCAGAGATTGTGACCTCACTCCTCCCGGGACGAAATAAACATATATAGAGGAAGGAGTATCTGATGCCTATCATGTGAATCTATCAGAAGAAATGAGGAAGCAGCAGTCTGTGGTGGGCAGCTATATACCACACTGACCTGGCCCATGTGCATATCAGAGTATCATTATCACCCCTGGTTTGGAATTAACTCAACCTGGGATGTCACAGATGCCACGTGACAGGGTTTGCTGTACATACAAATAATCAAGTTATTTATATCAAAATGCATTCCCACAAAACAAAGTGTCCTTAGTAATTTAATTTGGTCCTAAACAAGGACAGATTTTTCCTTCTGAAAGCCAGCACCACTCTCAAGCCAATTACAGCTGCCCGGTGAACTGTTAACTTTTAGAAAACACAGGTAGTCACACTTTAGTTCTTTACCAGCTAGCTAATAGGTCTACTAGCTAATGGATTATCAGTAAGGTTAATCATAACTAAAATTACATTTCATAGATGGCATCAAACTTAGGAGCACAGTGCAGCACAGTACTTACCTACTTAACGTTAGAAAGCCAAGTGCAAATATCTAAATAGGCATGTGTGTCTTAGCTGCCATATGCTGAAAGCCAGTTTGTTCAGGTTTTGCATGCTTTTACTCACAATTCAGAGACAGGTTGAGTAGTGAGAAATGTCTTGCTCTTTTGTTGAATCTGATGACTTAAACATATGGGTGAATCGCCCCGATTCTGCTTTTCACCATGTTTAGCTAACTTGTTGGCGTAGCACAGCTCCTGATGCCATGTTGTTTACATTTGCCACTGCTGATCACTGCGAGATCTTACATTAGAGAATTTAACTACAGTGAGGAAAATAAGTATTTGAACACACTGTGAATGTCTCTCACAGTGGACATGCACCTAAGATTAAAATTTCAGACCCCTCCATGATTTCTAAGTGGGAGAGCTTGCAAATTTGCAGGGTGTTCAAATACTTATTTTCCTCACTGTTTTAATATATAAATATATTGAATGTAACATTGACAAATGCTTACTCAATGGTGTATCTTTCATATTAAAATACATTTTACAATATTTAAAACTGGTAGACAGGGGCATTAAAAGACATTTTAGCACTATAAACAATTAAATGTTTCAGATGTTATTTGTCCCACTCGTCCTGCAAACAAATCATAATGTGCTTAACAGTCAGGGATTGTCCTTGTTGCATTTTTCCTTTCAAAATTCTCTACACATTCTGTTTTAAGGATAGATCAGGATGGATCAGTCCAGTACCCATATCCTCTTCTTCCACATACATGCTTTTGTAATAAGTGCAGAATGTGTTTTTGTAATATCTTGTTGAAAAATGAATGGACAGTCATGGAAAAGATGTTGTCTTGCTCTAAAATCTCAATGTATCTTTAACATTTATTCTGCCATCACAGGAGTGTAAATGACCTTTACCAAGGCTACTGACACAACCCCATATCATGACAGACACTGACTATTGGACTGTTGTTGATAATATTCTGGATGGCCTTTTAGGATCTTAGTCTGAAGCAAATGGTGTCCATTTCTTCCAAAAAAAATCTGGTATGCTTATTTGTCTGACCACAATACATGTTTCCACTTTAGCTCTGGTTAAATTAAGCCTTCTATTTTGCACAGTTAAATTTTAAGTGACATTTGTGAATATTATTCTGTACTGCAGTGCTTGACAAAAGTTTGCCAAACTAATCCTTTGCCCAATTAATGATTTTATGCACTGCAGAGTAAGAAATATGCAAATCCCTTCTATTCTTTCTTTGATGAACATTGTTTTTAAACACTGCAGTAATTTTCTCATGCATTTGTTGACAAGTGGAGATCTGCCCATTTTTGCACCTCAAAGACTGTACTTATTGTTACTACTTTTATACCAAATCACGATTACAGTCACCTTTTTACATCACCTGTTTGAATCACATATTTTTTTTACTTCATTACTAGCCCTAAATTGCCACTGTCCCAACTTTTTTGGAATTTGTTGGAGGTCTGAAATGCATAAATGGGTGTACATTAACAAATTAAATGAAGTTGGCCAAATAAATAAAACATGAAGTTTATTTGATGAGTGAAACCTCAGGTGATACTGTTTGAGAAACCATCATGCTACCATGAGGGGCATAACAACACGGGCTTAGAGGTACTTTGGAGAATCACAGTCTGTCACTGCATCAAGAAACACATATATTTTACATAAATAGAAGCCATATATTAATTTTGCCCAGAACAGCAGGTGTGTTCTCTTGACCTATCTGAAATGGACCAAAAAAACAGTGGAAATCTGCTCTGTGCTCAGACAAGACCAGATGAAAAAGACCATCCAGACTGTTATTAACAAAAAGTGCATAATGTGAAGGTACCATTGATGCAGTTGCTTATGGAGAGAGATATGTTGCCATCAAGATTATGTCTTTTCCCAAGAACTCCATGTCTGTTTCAGCAGGACAATGCCAGGCCTCATTCTGCATGAGTTACAACAGTGTGACTTCATAGACACAGAGTGTGTGTATTTGACTGACCTGCCTGCAAATCTGCCTCCTATTAAAAATGTCTGAAGCATCATTTAGAGGAGAATCAGAAAACAGCAACCATGGACTGTTGAGCAGCAAATCTTGTTTAGAGCAAGAATAGACGAAACATCAATTTGCAAAACTGCAACAATTAGTATCTTCAATTCCCAAATGTGTAAAGGTGATTTGACAGTGGTAAACATACCTCTGTCCCAAATTTTATATGTGTAGCAGGCATCAATTTCTATACTTGTTTATGTTTAACAAATGCAATTATGTCTGTCATTGAAAACACTGAAAATGTCACTGTCTGTTTATCTGTAAAATAAATGTTAAGTGAATTAGCAAATAATCAATTTCAGAAACTCTTCTGAAACTTTTCTTTCCAGACTCTTCTGGAAATGTATTTTTTATGAGTGGAGAATAGGATGTTAAAACATATTTTATCAAATAAAAGGAAGATACACAGGAAGGCATAATCAGGTGCTTAGCCTTAGCTGGATTATTTGATAGCAAGCACATGGAGGTTAATGCTTTGGCCGTTGGTATCAGTAGTAGTAGGGCAATTAGGTTTGTGCGAGAAGGGCAGCATAATGGAGAGAAAGTGCAAGGTGTTAATATTAGTAAATGGGGTGAAGCAAGAGATTGGAAGCTAGTAGCAGATGTAGGGAGAAAATAATGTC
This sequence comes from Crenuchus spilurus, assembly GCA_036984385.1. Taxonomy (NCBI): domain Eukaryota; kingdom Metazoa; phylum Chordata; class Actinopteri; order Characiformes; family Crenuchidae; genus Crenuchus; species Crenuchus spilurus. The sequence continues at coordinate 6,536 of BRDA01038098.1, forward strand.
TCTACAGTGCATTGTGCTAACTACAGAGGCCAGATGTGGTGTTGTACTCAGAGTTCATAAGGATAATTTGTTTTACAGAGTTAATGGTTTCATTTAAAAATGAGGTTAATGGAGCTTCTGAAATGAAGAAGCAAATATGCAGATTTGGTGACAGGTAAGAGAGTGTGAGTGGCAGCCATATATTAGGCCAGTGGACTTAGGTGTTAGGCCAGAGTAATGCCACATCATTACTGCTTGAATTTGGATTTAGAGGCTGTGTGATAAGGGCAACCATGAAGGAACTGTCAGACGTACCAGAAAGGGATGGTTACAATGGTTATGAATAAGATTATATATATATATATATATAAAGCCAAATTTTTACAGGAATGGTTCTATTAAAAAATCTAAAGACATGTTTGGAATTCAAATAAATAACCAAAAGGTCCCTCAACCCAACTCAGACTGTGTAGTTATAAAAGTTATAGTTTTTTATAGTGAATATTTTTTTGGACATTGGATATTTTCACAATGGAAATCATAACATTATGTACTTTATTTTAACAAATTGTGCTGATTGTGGATAACCATGCTGGAGATGGATTTCCCCTCACACCTGATCCAGCTACTGAGAAATTTGTACAGTCAGCAGCGTGCAGCCGTCAGGACTGCCGATCATACATCAGCATGGTTCAACGTAAGACAAGGAGTCTGTCAAGGATGTAACCTCTCACCATGTTTATTCAACATCTTAGGAGAACAAGTGATGAGAAAAGCACTAGAGGGATTTATGGGAGGATTCAAAATTGGTGGAAGGACTATTAACAATCTCAGATATGCAGATGACATCGTCTTATTGGCCACATCAAAAGAACAACTAGAAGAGCTGGTGAGTCGCACTGAGAAGGCTGCAAAGGAATATAACATGCAGATCAATGCAGCTAAAACAAATGTGATGAACACTGAAGATATACTGAAGATCACAGTTGAAGGAAGACTTCTGGAACAAGTAGACTCTTTCACATATTTGGGATGCAGAATAACAAAAGCTGCAGACTGTGCCAGTGAAGTGAAGACAAGAATGGCCATGGGCATGTTGGTGATGGTCAAATTGACAAAGATGTGGAAAAGCAAGTCAATTAGCACCAACACCAAACTAAGACTGATGAAAGCCTTGGTCTGGCCAGTAGCTACATATGGATGTGAAGCCTGGACACTGAAGAAAGAGGAAGAAAGACGTATTCAGGCTTTTGAGAACAAGTGCATCAGGAAGTTGAAGAATAACATTTTTAACTGGATTTTGGGTTGAGATGAAAGTTAGATTATGTCCAGGCTGAGGGTTAGGATTAAGGTTAGAGTTAGAATCTACTTGATGCAAGTAATGTATCAACAGTACACTACAAAATATTAAGGGGCTTCACCACTTCTATTTCACTGATATCCTGTTATTGAGAGTCTATTGAAAGAGTTTTAATCATCAACAAAGCAGCACCCAAAATGAAAGGTTACCACAACTGTAAACAAAACATTTTGTTGACATCTGAAAAATAAACAAGAATTATGTTACTAACATCACATCATTGCTGAAACCAGCCTGTCAAGTTACAGAAGTTAAACCTTACATGCAGCCTCGAAAACAATGTATGTACAGTATTTGCACCGTATGTGTGTGTGTGTGTGTGTGTGTGTGTGTGTGTGTGTGTGTGTGTATGTAGATCATATTATCTATCTGTATTTCTTTTCTGTGTTTGTCCACAGGGCACTGTACATGAATTACAGCAGGATACATTTGAAGTCACATGCTTATGTAGTATTGCCGCATCTGTACATTATGCATATCAATCTATCATTTCATTGTGAGTTACTGCTTTCATTTGCTGCTTATAATGAGACAGTATGTCTATGTGCTGCCACTTGCGGATGCAATTTGCATCCCCTGATGTCTGTAGCATAAGAACAAAGTGCCTGGCCCCATGCTTGAGGATTATTTATCCACTTCCACTGTCACATGTGCTGCTAATAGAGATTTGCTTGGCACTTGGCTGTACTTCTGTGCTCCCCGGGGAAGGCCACAGCTGATCTAATTCAGTTAGGTGGAGCCGCAAATGCCAGTGGGTTCCAAGCCTCCAAGGCCACTGAAGCCACCTCATGTGTTGTTTATGCAATTAGCAATGAAATGAATGTATCTGTTTTAAAGCAACAAGGCAACATGAATCATGAATGTGATGGGCTGGAGGCAGATAAGGAAGCAGATGCTGTTTGCTTTCTAATGGAATAGTTAATGAAGAGTGTGAGAGGCATTTTGGACTTGGGCAAATTGTGCTGTTCTAATGTTGTAAAGGTGAAACCATGATGCTTTATAGAATGTACAATATACATACAGTTAATTACTCACACCATCTACTTTATTAGAAACACCTTATAGCTTTAGCTTGCTGTTCGGCAACTGGGATTGTAACTCACCTGTTTAACATTTAACATTTAAAACTTTGGAAAATCCCACACCATGTATTAGCATCTCACATTATATGTTTTTCCTGTAATGTTCAAATCAGCAATCAGCCACCATTCTTTAGTAGTGCAAACATTTGCTTTGTATAAAGGTTGAACTTCTTTTCACTTAAAAAATCATAATTTAAACATGGGCATCCAAACATTGGCATATGACTGCAGTAGGACTTTCTAAAGCAGTGAAAGGAAATGCAAGGTAGAGTGTGACGTTTTAATAAAGTCAATGGTGATTGTACATTTAAATTAAAGTTATGTTGATGAGCAGTACTCTTAACAAAATCTATTCTTATTAATTATTAATAATTCATAATTATTGTCTGTCAAAAAATGTATGTCTGGCAAAATACTTCAAGCTCTACAGCATCCATTCTTACTCTTTTTAAACAGCTCTGTTCATTACAAACTGCCTGAGTGTCTATTCTTTGCTTGCTGCACCCTCTTCTTCAATAGGATTTTAGATGATTGAGTGCTGCTGTCATCTCCCCCATCCCCTGGTCCATGCTTGAATCTAACTGCTGCACAATTTAGGGTATAACATTTGAATAAGAAGGTAATGTCAGAATTCTGTACAAACCGAACAGACATATTCAGAAACAGCAAAAATGAGCATAAATCCTGGTATCTGAATGTGACTGTTGCAACATTTAAGGTGCAATGAGAAATTCTAATAAAATTTACACATTTATGTATAACTCAGCATAAAACAAAGCAGAAATAACCAGAAATAGCAGAAATCCATAGAAAAACAGTAGATATCAACATATATTGACAGAAATACTTAATGTCCTTAAATTTCTATATAAAAGTTCCTCACAAAACCACATTCTCAAGCTGTAGTTGGATCTACTCAGATAGAGGGTGGAATAGAAGAGCCCAGTTCTAAAGAGCTTGTCAAATTTTGTTTTCAAACCTTGGGTGCCTACAAAAAATTGACTGGCTTGTCTTCTTGCACAATTTGTAGATTAGTAAGTAGATATTAAAATATATCCTGAAAATATGTGTGTTTTCCACAATACATCTCTTTTAACCAAAATCAAAAATATAATAAGTAAAGGAAAATATTAGTTTAATCTGACAGTCTGTTTTAGGATAGGAGAATTCACTTCTAATAGCACTGTAACAGGCCAGAAAAATATGTGTAGAATGCTCTTTATTACAGACAGTGAATAAATATCACCCTCTTCATTGGATGCCTTATTATCCAACACATGTGAGTGTCCTTCAGAAGCATGGTAAAGGTTAGTGGCCTGCTGATCAAGCTTGCCGACTTTGCGCTGGGCTGTGTAGATAAGAGCTGAACAGTTGTAATGTGTGCAGCTCCTCTCCATCAATAAGTAATCAAGTCTTCAAACGGTAGGTGGTCTGAATTAAATACAGTAGCATGTGCTCTGTCACTATCCCTACAGCCAGGCTATGCTTGGCCCTTCTAAATTAGCACAGTGATAGATTCTCCAGCCCATTGAGATAATAAGCGACTCGTAGACCTGCAAGCTTCATCTCCTCAGCATCCATCATACAGAGGGAATGTTATAGGGCTTTACAAGCGCAGGAGAGAGCAACGGAGGGAAGGAAGGAGGGATGGACTCCCCGCTTTAATTGTGAACCGACCCCCTCCCATGTAACAAATCACCTGTCCCTACCTATGACCATTATAGAGACTTGCAGAGAGGGTTAGGTTCACCAAGAGAGAGTGATGTCTTTGTCTTTTTTCGCTGCTTTTTTAACCTTTAGAAGTCTGTAGTTGTTTGCTTACAGTATATATGTTTTACATAATTATCTAAATAAAAATACACACATTTCATTCATGTGTTCATGTGAATAATATATCAATTTTCACATGAAAAGGTTTGTTGTGTTGTGAAGAATAACATGTGAAGGGCCTAAAAATGTGATTGTACACATATGGAACTCTTACTTTTTAGCAATTACAATACTAATTAATTAGTTACTTAATTATATTTGATTTATAGTAGTCTAGTTATTAGCTGCAGTTTGTCATTACAAAAATAAAGCAAAATATGTTTCTGTCCACTTTTCAATCAACATGAACCCTCTTACAACCCAAATGTAGTGTTGAAAGTTGCTATCAAATTCTCTTCCTATATCAGTGATCAAGGGTAAATAAACAAAAAAATAAATAGAGATGCATTTGCCATTCTAAATGCCTCTCCTTTTAATCTCATTGACCTCTTATTTGTGGTAAAGTTCTATTTGAAGTCAGTATGTTTTCATGTGTCTGAAATTCATCTCCTGAGAAACAACCCTCACTTTCATCAAACGATTATCTTGTTAACGTTTCTTATGCATCTCACCCCAGTCTTAGCTGAATAACTTGAACATATAAAAAAGTGTAAAATCTCATTGTTTTCACTGAGAGATCTCCACTAAATCTCAGAAATCTTTCAGAGGTCTACCAGTGTATACCTTGTTTCTCCTGGAACTAAGTGCTTATGTTAAGCTCCTCCTAATGGAGCTATAGACATGTAGAAATCATTACATTAATATTGAGATCAGCTTTATTTAAACTCAGACATAGAAAATTTGATTTTCAGATCTTAAGAAAGAACTGGATATCAAAGCATAAAGAACATTCTAGTACCAGAAAGACCTTCAACACCTCTAAAGTGTTGGCAACATGTAAACCAGCTGAACCGTCAGACAAAAATATTCCCTCAGGAGTGTTTCTCTGTGTGATTTCAACGTGAGAAACAGACATGTGGCTAGAAAACAGCTTCAATAAGAGCCATCTGGATTTTACAGGCCAGTGTTCACCAGATGGCAGTGTTAGCCCAAAGAGCTAACACTGGACTCACTGCATACTACCTACTGTCCACAGCGAAGGAGCCAATCTAAGGTAGGTGATGTAATCTTATGAAATCCAGAGCTGAGAAAGCTATGATAAATCATGTGAAAAACACTCATACATCTTTTTCAGATATAAAGGTGTTTTAAATTGGTTCTCTGTCGCCTCCATTCAGGACATTGTTTGCATCATGCAAGTTATAGCTGAATAGAAAGTTTAACATCCAGTTATAATGTTACCTTTATGCAAGACTTTTCTGTAAGATGAGTACACAAACTTGTGAAACTTGTCTATAATATGTTACAAAGTAAACATACTAGTAAAAGTAAAAGAATAGAATACATACTATACAAAGTAAAAGAATGCAATCAACTCAAAGTCAGTATAACCCTATTCAATTCCTGATTAATCTGTCTTTAGGTGCACTAACAATAATTATTTAAGACTTTGTATGGTGTAGGTAGTGTGCACTACCTTTGATTCATATGAAATTCATAGGAATAGCAGGACAATATGTCACAGAGAAATTTAAGGATTTATGATTTTGAGACCTAAGCTTATTTATTGCATTGCGTAAATCCTATTTGAACATGGTGAGACACTATCCACATAACTATACTTCCACTCACTCTCACCACTTTATTAGATTAATTAGTTTATTAGAAACACTATAATAGTGAATACAGTTCTCAAAACAATCTCAATTCTTTGTGACATGGATTGCAAAAGAATATTGGAAAAATCCTTTGAGATTGTGGTCCGTGTTGATATGATTGCATCAGTCAATTCTTGCAGGTTTTTCAGATGCACTTTCATGCTGCAAAGGTCTAATCCTAACATCCCAAAAAGAGTTCTACAGGATTCAGATTCAGAGACTGGGAAGGAAATTGAACTCATTGTCATATTTATGAAACCCATTTGAGAACTTTTTTCTTTAGAAGATTGTGGAAGGTCAGGGTCAGAATAATACTCAAATAATATTTTGCATTCAAGCAATGATTGCTGTTAGCAGGCCCAAAGTATGCCAACTATATACCACATCCACCTGTCTGTTGATACAAGGCAGGTTGGGTCCATGGATTCATGCTGTTAATACCAAATTCAGATCCTGTCATGTGTGTCTCAGCAGACCAGACATTTTCTATATTGCCTCAATGTTTGATGTGCATTCTTATATGCTTTTCTTCTTCACCACAAGTGTACAGGGGTTGTTTGAGTTACTATAGCCCTCCTGTCAGCTTGGATCAGCTTGGCCAGTCTTGACCTCTCTAAACAAGTAGTCATTTCCATCCACAGAACTGCTGCTCACTGATTGATTGTTTTTTTTTTCAGTAATTACACCAGTTTGTATAAAATATGGAGACTGTTGTGCATGACATGCAAATCCCAGGAGATCAGCTTACACAGTCTGACTGTCATCAATAATCATGTTGTGATCATGTTGAGATCAAACTCTTCCTCATTTTGATGGTTGATGTAAACATTACCGATGATGGCCCATATCTGCATGTTTTATATCCTACTGCTGCCTCTTAATTGATTAGGTAATTGCATTAATGAGGAGGACAATGTACAAAATCATTCAAAAGTTTGGACACCTTCTGGACATTCTGAGGTTTTTTATGATTTAAAAATGTTCTGCATTGTAGATTAATACTAAAGTCATCCAAACTATGAAGAAATACATCTGTAATTATTTAGTAAACAAACACATGTAAAACAAACCAGAATATGTTTTATATTTTACATTCTTCAAAGTAGGCAGCTCTTGCTTAGATGCAGCTTTCTTGGCATTTTCTCAGTCAGCTTTATGAGGTAGTCACCTGGAATGGCTTTCAGTTAACAGCTGTGTCTTGTCAAGAGTTCATGACTTGCATTTCTTGCCTCTTAATGTGTTTGAGACATCAGTTGTGTGTCTGCTTTGAAGAATCTAAAATCTAAAATATTTTGATTTGTTTAACACTTTTAAGTTTACTACATGATTCCTTATGTGTTCCTTCATTACATGACTTCAGTATTTACAATGTACAAAAAAAAAGAAATATATTAAATGTGTCCAAACGTTTGATTGGTACTGTATATCCATTAGCAGACTCTAGCCCATATGCTGTCATTCACAGTTTGTCAGATACCTTTTATTCAACACTGGGCACAATCTGGCTAGAATGCCACTCCTACATTTTAATGTTGACCAAATATTATTTGACTAATAGACAAAGCAGTTAAAGTGGCATAGTAGGTTTGTGGTGTTGTTGTACAGAAACAGGACACTGATGAAAAGCTATAAAGAATATTTTGCATGACAACTGGCAAAATGTCAATGACTACAGTCTCTAACATACAAACAAGTTGGATCAACAAGGAGTTTGTGACAACAGTCAACAGTGACTGTATAAAAGGATTGTTTATAATTATTATAAACGAAGGGGGGACTCATACACTTGTACAAACAAGGAGCATCACTACTATGTCCTAGTTCTCCTACAGAGGTCAGAAGCAAATGGATTTTTGAAGACCATTTTTCCTAGCATGTTGTGACATTCCATTCACTTACAGCATGTTGAAATGTTGGGGGGTCTACACAGCCAATTTACTGAATAACATGTGCAGGGACAAGAAAATCATTACAGCAAGATTCATATCGACGGCTGTTCTCTTAATGCTCAGAGCCGCAAGTTTAGCTCAGAGTCCTGCAGCCAAAGACTCAAGGATAGATCAATGTCAGTGGAGCGGGAATGGCATTGGGCCCCACATGAAAGGAGCAGAGCTTCAGGCACGGAAAGTCATATCCGGGTGTCTGCCCGGCACAGTTTCATTTCATGAATTCTTTAATGTGTTAAGTCCGAATGGTCCCCAATGCTCCCCCATTGCCAGGCAGTCTAAAATAATTGAGGAGTTTTTCTGTAGGTTCCTTTTCGAAATGACCCCTCATGTTCTGCAGCCCTGATGGCTTTCAGGCCAAAAAGGCATTGGTTCAGTGATGGAGCTGTGTCGGACCGTAATCTAGAGAGGTGTCAGGAAATGGCCCCCCAGAGGTTCTCCCCCCAACCTCCGACATCATTTATCCACCTGTCTAATCATTGCACCCATAGATCAATATTACAGCTCAGACTGAGAGAATGTAGAGGAAAAGGAATGTAGCAAATACATGGAAGAAGTTTTCTTGCAGCAATGAGTTCATGTCTGGCTTGTTTAAACCCAGTTGTTTGGGGTCAGTGGTGTTACTGTGTTCTCTCTGACTCCTCTGTGCAGTCTAGACAACATTGATAAAGCCTCTGTTTAAATGAACCACGTAAAGTGTGTGTTGTTTAATCACTTGGATTTATGGATTTAATGCTTTATTGAGCATCTAACTGTCATCAGTACTCATTACCCATGGCTATACTGTTACTGGTGAAAAGCAATCAACACAATCCTGATATATATAT
>BRDA01038099.1:0-11797 GCA_036984385.1 Crenuchus spilurus
TATTGACATTTGCCATCTCCACATCATTGCATTCAGTTTTTATTCACAATTTGTTTAGTGTCCCAACTTTTTTGGAATCCGGTTTGTAGATAAAACATTAATATTTTGAGTCAGTGTATTGCTATCTATTGCAAATGCAAGTTGAATCAGTGATGTAACATTGTTAAAGCCTGAGCTGCACTATTTTGAACAAACTAACTTTTGTTTGATTGCATATCATCATTTTTCTTGAATGAATGTGCTCCTGTAATTTTTGAGCTTTGCGATGTGCAAAAGGCCTCTGGTCTCAAGTGGCGTGTGCCATAATTAGATGTCTTTGCGTTCATTTTCAATGTGTTTTGCAGAGTACAGTGGCATGCAAAACTCTGGACAGCTCTGATCAAAATTTCTGTGACTTCTGTGAATAGCAAGAAGAATATGACCTGAATTTCCAGAAGGCAATAACACATTTCCTTAATATTAAACAATATAACTTTTTATTTCCACCATTTAGTGTTTCAAAATGACAAAAATAGAAGAGAGCCTAAAGCAAAAAATTTGAGCACCCTGCATGGTCAGTACTTAGTAACACCTCTTTTGGAAAGTAGGACAGCTTGTAAACAAGCTTGTAGCATTTAAGAGTCTTTCAGTTCTTGTTTGGGGAATGTTTGCACATTTTTTTTTGCAAAAGATATCTTCTGTTTTAGTCTTTGCATACATTGCTCTTTGAGGTCTATCACAGATTTTCAGTGAAGTTATCAGGGGTCTATGATGGCAAAACCTTTTTGTGGATTTTGAATTGTATTTCGGATCATTATTATGTGTAAGAAGCCATCCTCTTTTCATCCTCAGCTTTTTTTTTACATATGGTGTCATGTTTGCTTCCAGAATTTGCTGGTATTTAGTTAAATCCATTCTTACCTCTTAAAGTGAAATCTCATACCACTGGCTATAACACATTCTAAAGCATGATCAATCCACTTGCATGCTTAAGAGTTAGAGAGATATTATTTTAATGAATTTATCCATTCATCCGTCCATCCATTATCACACATACTTAATCTTTATCAGGGTCGTGGTTTTCATGAATTTATATTTTATTCAAACATACCTTTGCTCATTGTGGCAAAAAGTTCAATTTTAGCCTCATCAGTTCACAGAACTTTTTTCCAAAATGCACCAGACTTGTTACTATTCCAGAGTCTGCTAAATCTTCATGTAGTTCTTTTGCAGCCAATTGATTTGCCTTTTTATCAGTCCTATGAGCCTCTCTCTCCATGTTTTCTTGACCTCCACCATTCCTGTTAACTGCCATTTCTTCATTACATTATGACCTGAGGAAACAGCTACATGAAGACACTTTATCTTCTTATAGCCTTCTCCTGCTTTATGAGCATGAATGATTTTAATTTCCAGAGTGCTATGCAGCTGCTTAGATGAGCTCATGGTTGTTTTGACAATGTTTGAAGAGTCAAAATATTTTAAAAAGTTTGAAATTTGCATCACTTAACAATGTGAACATCAACCTGTTTAAGGTGGAAACCTTGATCTGAGAGCTCAGATCTTTTGGGGTGCTCAAACATTTGCATGATGCTGCTTTCTTTTTTTCACTCTAACATTGTACAAAACAAAAATTAATATATCTTAAATTTAAAATGTTAAATAGAATGGCTCACTCTCAACGTTATGTCTTTTGGAGATCAGTTCATTTTCTATCATCTTAACTATGCACAGTAACAGAAATGATGACCAGGGGTGCTCAGACTTTTGCATGCCACTGTACAGTATGTGTGCGTGTGAAAGAGAGATTTTCCATTCTCAGCCATTAAAACAGTTCCTTTCTCTGGTTCACGCTGCTGCTGGTCTTGGTCATCAGCTTAATAGTACTGTGCAGGGAGCTGGTTTATTTCTTCAAGCATTTCAGGACGAAAGTGTAAGCAGTGCAGGTGCCAACACCATCTTATTCTTCAGAGTTTGATGAAAAGAGTTAATCTATATTCAGAGCTGCTTTTTGTTGAGTGTTGTTTTACAGTTCGGACAGCAACATCAATTTTTTTGCTTTTAAACGTGTTTATTTGATTTGGCATGCGAGAGCGGTGTAGTGTTACAAGGGGTTTAAAAGTGCAGTGTCTCAGAATGTCACATGCCGTGTTTCTGCATTTATATTCCCCTTCAGTTAGAATGTTTTGTTTCTGTTCGGCTTCCATTAAGCAGATCAGAGCTCGGTCTTTTGGAGCCTCAGATTGGCCTATACAGAGGACACAGATCTTCACTGTCAAGAATGTGTATCTGTTTCCTCTATGCCAACTGTACTGCTATGTCAAGATAATATATCCACCCGCTTCCTTCTGCTAAGCTGAACAGCCTTACCCAAGGGAGACACTTATAAGCCATATGGCAAAGCAATTCACAGAGTATATTTCATGAACAGATTTTGAGGAATGTCAGAATGTCACTGAAGTTAAAAGAGTTTGCTCTGTTGAGAGTGCAGCATGTTAGCAGACTTTTCAAAAAACATTGTGCCTTTGTTTAGAAAGTAACAATATTAGTATAACAAAATGACAAATATGACGAGATTGTGTTTTTACTACAAAATTGCATAACAGTCTATAATCACAGATGTTTAATGGTCAGCAGTCATTGAATGCAGAACAATAGCATATATCATTTAAAAAAAACAAATTTAGACCAGAAATCAACAACAGAAAGTTTAATCAACAACACAAAGTACTTAAATTATATACTCCAACTTTCAGTATTTTCAATACTTTGCAGAGAGTTTTTGCAAGAGTGCTTGCACTATTTTTGCACAATATTTTTTTATCTTGCTGTATTAAAAAAAGAACAGACATATTAAGCTGTAAAATATAGAAACATTTGGCATTGCTTTATAGTCAGAGTATCGATTTGGTAACATATATCTTGATTCTACACTTGGTATTGGTATTTAAATCAAAATTCTGATATCATGACAACCCCAGTGAGTAGTAACTGCATAGTAACAAGTAACTGTTTCAGTGTCAGACCACTGTGAGTGTCTCTCTCCTATTGGTTATTAAATAGTTTTCATACTTATACTTTACTTTTTCACAATGTTTTTTAAATAACAAACACAGCAGTGCATAACAGGCTAACTAACATGTTTCGTATGTGGATTTTTTGTGCTTATACCTATACCAGCAAGCTGGCTAACTCTTTGCTGAAGAGAAAGAATCCTCATGATTCAGATGCCATGTTGAATGTTACAAGCTTTTATTCCTCGAATACTGCACAACACTGATAGTAGTACTTGTTCTAGTGAAAAATAATGCAGGTAAATAGGAAGTAAATCTGAACTCAGTGACTCAGTGTCATCTCAAAAAATGCAAAGTTGATGAGATTTTCTATTTGATTACTTTTCCCATAATACAGAGGCCCCTGTACTGATTTTAGTAAAGATAGCTAGAAGCCTTAGCTAATCAGAGTGCTGCATTTGGACTTCGTCATTACAACAAAGCTTGGAGGATATTAGGTCAGAGCCATAGGGAAACAAAGATTGGAAAGGAGTTACCAGTCAAGCTTGGGTCACAGAATACCCTGTAGGAGTAAAATGATAGTCTTAGCACATGCCCAGGAAACCATCTCCCACACACTTTCACTGACGTGTGTGTGTTTGTGTGTGTGTGTGTGTGTGTGGTATGTCCTGAAGGAAGGAAGATTTTGACATGCTCATATTATAACCCACTAAGTGATAGTCATGAGGAAAGGCAGGATAAAGATGGTAAAAAAGCATACTATACTATTTTCTATAAAAAGCACACATTTTTTCTGGCTAAATTATACATTACATATTGCGTATAATTCCTATGTACTCGTTATCACATTCTTGTCTCTGAAGACAAGTGTTTTTTTTCCACATAGTCATAGAACTTAAAATGTTTTGCTACAGTTTCATAGCAGGTATAATGTCTATGGTCTACCCCTAGAGGTATTATGAGAGAGTTTCTCGATGTGCTTTTTGTACTGTGGTATTTTGGGAAAGGAAGGCAGGGTTATTTACCCAAGATGTCAGTTTCTATGCCTTGACTGTAAAATTTTTTGAGAGAAAGTTGTCTAGACTAAAGCTATATTTCCAGAATGCATTGTTTGACCATGGTTGTAAATGGTGTTAACTTTCACAATCAGATTGTTTATACAGCTGTATAAAGGTGACATAACATCATAATGTAAGCACATTCTGTGACACATCTCATGAAACTTAAGAAAAGAACTAAAAAGCTTTTAAAATAATCACTAACAACATGATTAAAGGAAAGCATTGATTTGATATTTGAGTTGATGATTTGAGTCTATGCTCACTAGATAACTGAAGCTATGGACCAGGTTATTTTATGCTTTACTTTAGGAGCAGATGAATAACTTTGTTGGTGTGTTTGTAAAATAATTTCTGTTACTAAAATAATTTATTTTTAAAGAATCTGCTATGATGATGTTAGCTTAAACTAAACTATTAGCTTGTTTTCTTTGTTTCCACACATGATTCTGTACAGGTGGTGTGAAATTTTACAGTGCTGCATCTTGTAGAAAAATTGCTGTTCACAATTTCATTCACAATGTCATATTTATATTTATTACATGTAAAGTGGCAGTTTTTGTGGTTTTCATGTTGAGTATCATGAAAATAAGACATTTCAAATTATCAGAATATTTCATTTGGAGTTTGAGTAAATTATTATTCAAACAGTATCAACAAAAACAGCTTGAAATATGTGTATCTTTATGTAATGAATATAAATGTCTTTGAGTACCATGAACACATCAACTTCAAATACTGACAGTTCATTGACTGTAAAGAATTAGGTTAGTTTTTTGAGCTAAAGTTATTCAGTTGGATCACATGAATATCATTATTATGCAAGGAAAGTTTGAGATTGGTCTGATGTTCACAGCGCATGTTAAGCAATTTTATAATGTGTTCGATCACTTGGGGATTGCAAATTAAATCATTATAACTAAGGGCAGCCGTGCCCTGGTGGTTAGGGATCTGGTTCAATCCCTGGACAAGTAATGACTGAAGTGCCCTTGAGCAAGGCACCTAATCCCCATCTTTTCCCCAGGTGCCATGGATAGGGCTGCCCACCGCTTCGGGCACATGTTATCACAGAATAGTGTGTTCACTAGTGTGTGTTTTTCACTGCATACATGGGTTAAATGCAGCAATCAAATTCCATTGTGTGCAAATCACGTTGGCAAAAAAGAAATAATTATTATAATATAATTATATTATAATTATAGTCTGCACTAGATTTTAGTAATTGTTAGCATTTTTGGTGTAAGTTGCCTTTTACAAATTAATAGAAGAAATACGTCTTATTCATCATCATAGGCAAACTCATTTTTGCATTTAACCCATTATTGGTAGTGAATGCACACAACAGGGGTCAGTGAGTATCCACCAGCAGGGGCACTCGGGCAGCAGTTGGATTCATTGCTAAAGTGTATGTTACTGCTGAAGAGAGCACATATTTAAATGCACATGCTTGTAAACTATTACATAATTAGGTAAGTTAGATAAAGAATATCTTTGTAAAACAGTAATAAGAGTGCGATGTGGCGGTTGTCTGTAATCACCTTCTTCAGGTACTTCAGTCAAGGATGTTTACAGAGGGGAGAGCAGCATTCAATCAATCTTCCAACCAAAAACTCCTCCAGTCATTTTACCTTTGGGAAACTCTTCAGTCCTAAACCCACTAACCTTTAGACTATGGCTGCTCAAAAATCTTCAGTATTTCTGAAACCTTGGGAATTTTGGGGACAGCCATAGCTGTTTTTTCTCAGTAGTTGAATAGTTCCAAATACTATAATGACATTACTGTTTGTTTCTACCAGTACTACCATTAAAACCCAGCCATTCCTATAGACAGGAACAGAGGCGCTGCTTAGTCTAGTTCTGCAGTGTCTCTGGCCAAGCAATGTCGTAACATCCGCAGATGTCCAAACTGGGGTAAAATCAACTGCAGCCTTTAACAAGCATACCTCTGAATTCACACTGGAGTTTTATGGTTTCTAGAGAGTCCTAAATAAGAATGTGTTGCTACAACATTAATACATGCAGTGCAGAGAACAGTTTGCTGTATCTGAAATTTGGGAAATGTATAGCAAACCAAATCCATGGACTCATAGTTTGTTGAAGGAAATGTTCCCTGTTTTCCAGTTCTTTGATAATGATAATTTGGAATGGCTACTTATGTTTCAGGCAGACTTTATCATGTTTCAGCAACACTGAAAATATTTATTTATGTAGCAGTTTGCCTGTCTGTGCTACGCAACACCTCCATTTGCTGGAAAGTGTGAAGTTCACACTCTAAAGCTCGTGTATAAAGTGTCTTTGGCTAATTGCACTCTCAAGGTGTGTTAGTGAGTGTGTGTAGTCAGGACCTTTTTAAAGAGTTGATCTTTTTTGTTGTGTTGGATGAAAGTATAGAGCAGGAAGTGAGCACTGGGTGGAATGTGCTGCGGGCTGCCTGTCCTCTGGACATGCGCCTAGGGAAACACTTTTTCAGAGGTTAAGTGTGGCACACTTTCCAAGAGCTTCTGCACTTCTGCTGCAGCCAGTCGATGCTACCTCAACCTTCCATTGATGGTCAAAGATCCACTTACTGCTGTGCCATTTTTGTCATATTAATAGATTCTTGTGAATCCTTCTTGATCACTGCATCAGAAACTTGATGCTTTGCCTTGGTCTGGCTAATAAATGTTGCAAACAATGTGAATCAGCTCTTGATGTGGTGGTAGGATCAGGTATGGTGGGATCGTGCTGAAAGCTTCATCTTGTGCTGGTCTGGTCAGAGGGACCCTTGAGGAGAGGTGGGCGGAAGGTTCCCAGTGTTCACAGCACATAATTCACTGCAGCTGTTGGATAGGCTCTGGTTTTAAAAAATGCTGGCTAGGACTAGAGAGTTTGTTATGACAAGGAAAAGAATGGCCCATTACACCAGAGCTAGCTCGACTGTTTAAAGACAAAAACAAAATGATTAAATTTATGCATAAAATGATATAATTTACACATAGCTGTTTTAAAATGATGTCTTCATGTGTTTTTCAGAGGAGCTCTCATAATTCATGTGCAACAATGGAATTTAAACCACCACGTTTGCCTACAAATGACTGAATCAATCTATAATCTGTAACTTCTGTGTTCCTTGATTCTGTTTTCAGTAACAGATGAGGAGTCCAGTTACTAATGCCTGCTATAAGGTCTTCAGTTGATGGGTTGTCTGGTAGACTGCTTAGCATGTGGTGTAATCTAGAAGATGTTTCACCACTGATCTGTAATCTGAATGAAGGAATCCTTTTGGAAGAGTGATACATATCGTCAAGATTATACCACTAATCAAAACTTCTGCTAGAGTGCTCTTCACTTACCTTAACACATTTGTTCATTTGTAAATGTTCACTGTACGGGACATCAGGCCTTCACAGTGCACTGGCATTTGAGAACTTGCTTGATGTTTGGTTCCTCTGAACTAAGCATGGAATTAAGCTATATTATGAGCATTTATGTAGTCGCTCCTTTGACTGAGACACAATAAATCTGTGTTTCTTAATGAAAAGAACCTGAAGATGAAAACCTCCCATAGATGGAACTTACTCCCATTGTGTGAGGCCAAGGAAGGCAGCTGCTGATAATGATTTCTCAATAAACTTCTACATCCAGCTTTCAGCGGACAGTGTGGACATCACTGGCACATAACTCTGCATCCACAGATAATCAGGAGAGTAGCACACATTCTTACACACTGACTCATGCTCCGAATGGAGTTCTGCTCTGGGCAGACATACAGTAAACTTCCTGTTTAGTTTTTAACTTCAGTTATCAATGTTAATAAAATAACATAGTTGTTTCTGTGTAGTAACAGCTGTTTGTCTTACTTTCCAAGCAGAGAATGACTGGAATGTATAATGTGAATGAGCCTTAAAGTTTGAATGAGATTTGATCAAGTAGTGCTGTCTCATCACATCATGCATTAGTTTAGCAACACAGTGAGTGCTTTTACATGCACTTAATAATCTGATCATAATTAGATTTTTTGCAGTTATCTGATTAGTCAGTAGTCTTGTAAACAGCATACTCTGATTACGTAGATTGGAGTAAGGTCTAGTAATGCGGTTAAGAAATCTAATAAAGAGTGAATTTTAGCTCAGTAATCTGATTTACGAGTGCTTGTAATCTTTACTCCTCTTTCAGATGATGTATGTTCGTTCATATGTTCAGGTAAAATTTCTTTGTGTAAAAAAATAATTAATAAAAGCTGTGGCATGACGTTCGCAATTTACATGTTTGGCTGGTTGTAAAGCAGAAATCTGATTCCTGCCTGAGTCATGTAGATTTGGAATTTATCATTATCTAATCATAACTGGATATCTGCAGTTCTGAAATTATTCAGTAGTCTTGTAAACAGCATTCGCTGATTTCTTAGATTGATGTAAGGTCTAGTAATTCGATTAATTAATTAATTAATTATTAATTAACTAAGATATGTGATTTCTTACTGCATGTAACCTCTTGCTCTGATCTCTTTCGGATTTTTCATTCTGGGCATAACAGACTGAGCGGGATACAACAGTAACATAAATACATAAGCAGCATTTAACACAGCCAATGCAAGATGCCAATGCAATGCTTTTGTAGCGACACCCCAAATGGTTCAGTGGGCTCAGGCACTTTCACACTATGATCTGAAGATTGTGTGTTTGAATCCCAGGTTATTCTGCTTGCCAAGAGCAGCTGGGGCCTGAGAGAGCAAAAAAAAAATTGGCTGTGCTCTAACAGGGTGAGTAAGATGACACTCTCTCTCCAGCACTGCTTAGTAATGTCGGCTGGCTCAGGCGATCCATCACAACTTAAGATCCTGTGCTTTTCTCAGAGCACTTTGGCTGCCTGGCGATGATGTTTCGGCAGCAGTTCGAAAAGAGGCAGAGCTTGACTTAGAGGAGGTCTGTGTTAGTCTGCACCCTCCTACAGTAACGGACATTACAAGTGATAGGGAGAGTCAACAAATGAGCGGATCAATTGACTACCAAACACATTAGGGAGAAAATTGGGCAAAAAGTGTATAAAAAATAGGGCATGAACTTTGAGTTTTACATGTTTTGCAGAATGTTTTTACATCTTATTCAGTGAGTTTATTCGCTGGTAGTAAAGCAGAAATCTGATTATGTAGACCCAGAGTTACTCATTATCTAATTACTCAAGTGCCTGTAAGTGTGTTGATCAGATGACTGACAAGTTTTTGCAGTTATCGGATTATGAAGTCCATGTGAACAAACTCAATATGAGGTCTGTTTATGCAGTTAACTGATTTTTGGCTCCACAGTTCATTTTGTTAAAGCACACTACTGTTGAAGGACAGCAGAGCTCTTAGGCAATGAAAACTAGGAGACTGTACGTTTGTTGTTGTAATCACTGAGCTATTTTAAAATGCCACAAAATGGAAACAACTGTTTGCACATTGATTTTGCTAATGCAAACTGGAGAACTAAAAATTGTAATCTGTAATGTATTTAACTGCTGTCTGTTAAAGCAGTGGCAAAACCATTTGGCTGTGCATCTTTGCATGCACTTTATGCGGTCTTTCCATGATGTCAGAGGTGCAGCTGATGACTTGATGGCTAAAAGTTTATAAAGTCACCAAGTCCAGTTTGTACGAACTCATGAAGCAAGTCAAACAGTACACATCTGTGCATCTGTTTGGCTGCTGCCAGGCAACAGCAGAGTCCGGTTCCTTAGAAGCCATTTAGCCAATAAAGTGTGACATTAAAAAAAGCTGATTCATCACCAGCACAAGTATGTGTCCCAGTCTCTGTCATGGTTTCAAGGTGGATTTGTGAGCTGGAAAGTGTTTTTATTGTCACTTGGGGCTTCTAACACAAGAGTCTTCAAATCCTTTTGTGCAAAAGAAAGTGCTTACTAAAGTAACAGCAGTTTTCCTTCCAAGTCATTTGAAGTAACCAAAAAGAGTGAAAAACAAAAACAAAATTATATTTATTGGCAAGTTATATGTTCTTAAAACTGCTCAAAATATTTATATATTGAGGTTTTTGTAAAAATTTATTTTTTTCTACTTTTTCTAGTGAAGTTGTCGTTATTTGCTCAAATAAACTGTTGAATTACACCACTTTATGAGATAAAATTACTTTATAAAGTAAAAAAACATCTTGAAACAAGTAGAGATAATTTTACTATATTCATTCCACGCTCTCAAAGTAAGACATTTAGTCTACATCTTACATAATTTCACTTGACAAGACCTGAGATTTATAGAACATTGATCTTCTGAACCTCTTCTAGGTTTATACTTGGTACAGAAAAAGGTAAATACATGATCAGGAACCAACTCAGCTCCTAAACTCCACAGATAATGTTGTGATGTTGGATTATTATGATTCATAGACCTGCTCGAGTAGTGCTTAGTCTTTTATACACTGTAGGAATGTGGTGACAGAATGACAAACTCTTGACATTTGACTGCTGACCTGATCACTCAGTTGATTTATTGCCGTATTCTGCAAGTTCACAGCTGGAGTTGGCATTCTGCTTTACGCCAAGCCAATGCTTTACCTTCAAGTGCCAAGCTAAAATCCCTGTGAACTGCAGACGGGTTTGTGGCTTTGGAGTCTATGTACAAAAGTTGACTCAACATAAGAAGAGGGGAAAGAGTAATGACTTGAAATTATTTCTTTGTTCTTTTACTCGGAATTGAAGGAAATGTGATAGTTCAGGGAAAAATTGAATGTAAACAATTTCCACCATAAGTTCATCCCATCAGCCAAAGGATATCTGGTGTTTGAACTTGTTAAATTTTGCACTTTAGCTGCAAGTTCAATGTATATGTACACCACCAACTTGCAGAGGTGGAAAAAGTACTGACAATTCCTTCTGAAGTGCTGATTTTAGTCATGTTCAACTTGTTCAGTAAAATATACTTAGTGAGACACTTGAAACACTAATTTAAAACTACAAATCTATTTGTGTTGTTATAGAGTAGACTATGCATTTTCATAATTATATTATATTATAAAGCTTCCTAGTTTAGCTATTTCCAACAAAGTATTTCACTATGAAGTTTGTTAATTAGGGATGTCATCACGATCACGGCATTTTTTTAACTGATCGGTATCGACTTTTCTGATCGGATTTTGACACTAGTGGGCGCTGTTTGGCTTCCAATCTCTGTCCACATTTCACTATTGAATAGTCTCAGTTTTTGGAGCCCGCCAATGGGAATCAGGTTAAGCGTGACAAGCGGCAAAATCGTCCATTCTGATGTGAATACTGTAAGCTATGGGGAACGTGGCGGCCAATCAGAGTACGGAGGCGGGCCGAGAGACGGAATGAATGTTTGCGTATCACTACGTTGGCTTTTGGATTTTATCTCATTAATCGTGACTAATATGTCTGATATCTGATCATATGTGATGTGTGTGGGAGGTTTGTGTGCAGTAACGTTAATAGCAGCAGGTAGGAAGCAAAGTTGTGTTCATTTAACATTTGTAAACAAGTATTTTATTGTACTTTATTGTACTTTATGGAAATATATCAGATATAAGCTTATTTTTATACAAACCGGATTCCAAAAAAGTTGGGACACTAAACAAATTGTGAATAAAAACTGAATGCAATGATGTGGAGATGGCAAATGTCAATATTTTATTTGTATATAATGTATGAATGTATAATTTTCAGGGAAAAATATGTTGTTTCAAAATTTCATGTCGTCAACAAATCCCAAAAAAGTTGGGACAAGGCCATTTTTACCACTGTGTGGCATCCCCCCTT
>BRDA01038102.1:0-55294 GCA_036984385.1 Crenuchus spilurus
ATAAGTGGAGTGGAGGTGGACTTTTTAGAGGTGGACTAACAGGTCTTTGAGGGCCAGAATGTTTGCTCATTGGCAGGTGTTCAAATACTTATTTGTAGCAGTAACACACAAATACATTATTTAAAAATCATACATTGTGATTTCTGGATTTTTTCTTTTAGATTATGTCTCTCACAGTGGACATGCACCTAAGATGAAAATTTCAGAACCCCTCCATGATTTCTAAGTGGGAGAACTTGCAAATTCGCAGGGTGTTCAAATACTTATTTTCCTCACTGTATATATTGTAAAACATATTGCAACCACAATAAGTAACAACAGAATCACCATATGGGGTTTTACCCATATTTGACACTTTATCCAGCAGTTCCCAGTCAGATCTGGGGACCAGCAGACAACCCACATTTTGCTCACTCCACAACAAATGGAGAAACATTATATAACATTAAATAATAATAATAATAATAATAATAATAATAATAATTATTATTATTATTATTATTATTATAATTATTATTGTTGTTTATTTATTTATTTAGATTTAGCTCAATGTTTCTCTGCAAGCACTAACAGTACAGAACAAATCCCACAACAAGCAACAGCAACATCACAAGAGGTAAAAGAAAAGAAAACAAAGGGGGGAAAGAAAACAATGGAGAATAGAATCCAACAATGAAGCACAACATTAGCAGCTACAAAAACAAAAGGAAGTCAAAACAATACAAATCAAAAGAAACAAGCTGAACAGGACAGAAAAAATGATTAAACTGGGTTAAAATACTTTATTTTAAAGCTGTGTGACTCACTGACCATTTGCAAAGCAAATCGTCTTATGGCCTAATGCTATTCTAACATGTTAATTCAACTTTTTCTTTTAAACAAAAGTAATTGTAATTTCCGACAATTTGTCAAAAGAATATAATGTGGTAACGTACCTGTAACCTCCAGGTGCATGAACACAGAGGAGGGAGCAGGCTGGGGTAAAACGGGCTAATGATTTCTCCTGCAACAGCAGGAGCTGATGGGACATTTATCATGTTGACACACTCTGTACAAGACAGCCAAAGATCAAGCTCATTATCAAACTCGAATATGAGAAAAGTGCATCTCTGTGTGACTCACAGATACTTACCCTGCTCAGAGATGGCCTGGAAGAATCCTCTGAAGCTCTTGTTGCCCTGTGTGAGTCTGAAGGACAGAAGCATGACGTTGGAGGTAGAGACCAGAGAGAGTGGAATCCGTACTGATTCACATAGCCTGGAGAGAAAAGGGGAACATTTGTTCATCATGATTAATCATGATTTTTAATGCTTTTAAATGTTTTGCATAATTAAAACAACTTTCTTTTGTTCCGTTAACAAGAAAGTATCATCACTGATTTAAAGTATTTACAATTATAAGTGATTATTATTATATAATAATATAAATCATTATTTTTTTTCTCCATTTCATCCAGTAATTTGAATATTTTGGGAACAACAGTAAGTTATTAAATAGATGCTAAACACATTCGCGCACTCTGTATAAGTAAAATATGTGTACATCAGTATTTGTCATAGATTGTATTGTAATAATAAATGAAAAAATAATATTTAAAATAGACAGAACAAAATGTTTATATTAGTATGTATTTATTTCTTAGAAATGAGAAATACTCTTTTCTGATTGGCTGGCAGGTGTGTATTATTTCTGAAATATGTATAACAGGACAAATCTAAACTAGATCACTGTATCAATGCTCTATAAACTATGAATGGTAACATAACATCACCTTTAAGGTGTTTGGTGTGATTTGATTAACACTATATAGCCCAGTCATTTCCATGAAAACGCATCAACTAAACTTTCCTTACTGCATACAGATCTTAATTAAGGTCTCCATGACTAGTCAATGTAAACTGGATTTGGGTGAACAGCAGCCAATCACCATATTTACATTTTGGAACATGAAAGCTCATGTAAAATCAGCTACTTAGGTACTAACATTTGGTAACTGAATTACATTTTGATACCCAGCCCCAAAGATATCTGCATTTGCATCTTACGTTACTGAAAACATTCCAAACATTCAACCATTAGTGTACATTGTGAGCAGCTCCAGGAGATTTTGCTCTCACTAACCTGTGTAGTATCTTGGCTCTCATGGGTAGCAGTGCATCATATACAATGAGCGCATCATAGATACAGTCAGTGGGCTCGATATTTAGGCTGTTCACTGTGAGACGGATGATGGTGCCGGGAGCTGAGGTAAGTTTGATGTGGCAGCTTAGGCCTCCCCATGATGAGAATACGTTGAGGGGAACCTTAACTTCAGGCAGGCCTGCATACAGCTTATCCACACACTCTGAACCTGATAAATTGATCCAAAGATGCAAGAACTGCAAATATTTGGCAAATGTGCAGTTAATGCTTTGCACTACATACACTGCTCCAAAAAATAAAGAGAACACTAAAATAACAGATCCTAGATCTCAATGAATAAAATATTACAGTTGAAAATCTTTATTTATTACATAGTGGAATGTGTTAAGAACAAAATAACATAAAAATGGTCAATGTAAGTCAAAATTATTACCCCTTGGAGGTCTGGATTTGGAATCATACTCAAAATCTCATACCACCCTCATGGAGTCTGTTTCTGACAGTTTGAGCAGAAACATGGATATTAGTGGCCTGCTGGAGGTCATTTTGCAGGGCTCTGGCACTGCTCCTCCTGTTCCTCCTTGCACAAAGGTGGAGGTAGCAGTCCTGCTGCTGGGTTGTTGCCCTCCTACGCCCCCCACCCCCACGTCTCCTGGTGTACTGGCCTGTCTCCTGGTATCTGCTCCATGCTCTGGACACTGTGCTGACAGACACAGCAAACCTTCTTGCCACAGCTCGCATTGATATGCCATCCTGGATGAGCTGCTCTACCTGAGCAACTTCTGTGAGTTGTAGACATCGCCTCATGCTACCTCTATGGTGAGAGAACTGACAAAATGCAAAAGTGACCAAAACATCAGCCAGAAAGGATGAGAACAGAGAAAAGGTCTATGGTCACCACCTGCAGAAACACTCCAGTATAGGGGTCGTTTTGCTAATTGCCTCTCGTTTCTACCTGCTGTCTGGTCCACTTGCACAGCAGGTAAAATTGATTCTCAATCAGTTTTGCTTCCTAAATGGACAGGTTGGTTTCACAGAAGTGTGGTTGACTTGGAGTTACATTGTGTTGTTTAAGTGTTCCCTTTATTTTTTTGAGCAGTGTATAAACACAAAGTATGACTACTAAACATCATAAGAGACTTACCTGATGCAGTTGATGTGTACTCTGAGCGAAGAGCAACTACAGAGAAAAACACAAGTAGGAACAAGCACAGGCGAGAATCAGAACTAAGGATAGTTCTAGTTATAAAATTTGATTGGCTGAACTGACATAGTTGTGCAAACATTTCAGTCCAAACAACAACTGAATTAATAAGTTATTATAGACAATACTTTGCAAAAGCATTAGGCTCCTAATCTCATTATTTAAAACCATAATTTTTCGGCAATATGTAAAACTGAACTAAAAAACCAGATGATATGCTGTGAGTAAGTTTGAAGAACCAAGTCTGGTTCCAGATGTTCTCCTTGACACTCCTCAGTTATCACATGTATTTATTAAATTCCCTCAGCAACACACTAGAATTAACATAATGAAGGTATTGGATGAGAATGAGAAATGATACTGACTGCCATGAGGAGGTTTGGAAAGGGTTAAATCAACACATACAAAAAATCGCATCTTACTGTGTTCTGTATTTATTCTAATACTGATAGTGTTTTAAGTCATTAAACACTTGCAATCCACAGAAAATGTTTATTATCTAATATCTAATGTGACTATATGTAATAAACATTATAACACTGAACGTTTAGTATCTACAGCAGTTCTGAACTGGTCTTAGCCTGGGACCCACATTTCCTCATGGTCATTAAGTCACAACCCACTTTTATAGGATACAACCCAAACAAATTTATTTTTGAAAAATAGCCTTGAGATTTTAGGGGGACACGACTGGCGGACGGAGTGCTGGAACATAAATTAATATTATGAATTACATTGCTATTATTAAACTAATAACTATTATTATTATTACAATGTACATTAATTACAAATTATATTTTATATTTTACTTGTTAAAAGCATGTAGCATAAAATGATCAATCAATTCACCTTTTTCAGGCAATTTCACTCCAACGCATTACCACCAATTTTACACTTATGTTTGGACTGTATGGTCAACAGACCTTATTTACATAAAATTATACCTCATTTCTGAGTAAAAATAAGCAGGAATTCTCAATTATTTTGACAATAGTTCAACTTAGAGGCATGTAAATGGACAGCTTATCAAAGACTGGTACACGCACGCACAGACACAGGTTAAAATATTAATGTTAATGGTTTTAATATGAAACCTCAAACTTCCAACATGTTAACAACTTACAGTGGAAGGTGAACACGGACTGCTGGCTAACTTACAAAACACTGATTTACAAGTTCAGACGCTTTTTGTGGAGTGATAGCGGGTACAGCCAATCACACGTTCACACAAAAAACATGTTTGGTTTGTAAATGTCACATTACTTTGGATGTTTTCATGTGCAACACTTCATTACAAATAACACAATGAGGTTTCTGTCCGTGTTTGTCCTCAATGAACGAAAATCCACATTTCAAATGCTCTGGGTTACATTTGTGTTTTGCCATCTTGCCTCCGAACTTCATCACAAATATAAAGAGAAGGGTAATGGGCTAACAAATGGTGGTTACCGTGGCAATGAGTGTGCGACGAGTACATCATCAGATAAGCTTTAATTATTTTTTTTTTTAATTCTTTTAAAATGTATTCATTTTTTACAAACTGTCCGCAACCCACCCAGAACGTGTCTGCGACCCACTTTTGGGTCGGGACCCACCAGTTGAGAATCGCTGATCTACAGTATATTAACATCTGCCCATAAAGTAGCTGCTTCAGCTGAACAATACTTCACTACAGTGCCTTGAGAAAGTATTCACCCCTCTTGGCATTTTTTGTGTTTTCGCTACAGCCAAGGGTTTGATTCATTTAATTTACAGAACATAGCCACAACTTTTAATATTTTATTTTCTTTTTATTGTGAAGCAAGCAACAAATAGGACAAAATAACAGAAAACTTCAGTGTGCATAACTATTCACCCCCCTAAACTCAGTACTTCGTAGAGCCACCTTTTGTGGTAATTACTGCTTCAAGTCACTTAGAATAAGTCTCTATGAGCTTGCCACATACTAACACTGGGATTTTTGCCCATTCCTCCAGGCAAAACTTCTTTAGCTTCTTCAAGTTAGATGGTTTCTGCCGGGGAACAGCAATCTTCAAGTCTGACCACAGATTCTCAACTGGATTAAAGTCTTGGCTTTGACTAGGCCATTCCAATACATTTACATGTTTCCCCTAAAAAACACTTGAGTGTTGCTTTAACAGTATGCTTTGGATCTTTGTCCTGTTGGAAATTGAACCTCCGTCCCAGTCTCAAATCACTGCCAGACTAAAACAGTTTTAGATCAATAATATCCCTTTATTTAGCACCATCAATCTTCCCCTCTACTTGGCTCCAGTTTCCAAGTATCTGCTGCTGAAAAACACCCCCACATCATGATTGAGTTCTTGAAGTGATGAGATGTGTTGGTTTTGCGCCAGACATATCGCTTTCCTTTGGTGGCTGAAATGTTATATTTTGGTTTCACCTGACCAGAGCACATTCCTCCACACATTTGGGGAGTCTCCCACATGCCTTTTGGCAAGCTCAAAATGAGCAATTTTTATCTGTCAGTAAAGGCTTCTTTTCTACAAATCTTCCATAAAGTGTATGAAATGTATGGCTTATTGTGGTCATATGAACAGATACTCCAGTCTCTGCTTGGGAATTCTGCAGCTCTTTCAGGGTTACCTTTGGTCTCTGTGCTCCTTAATGCCCTCTTTGCCCAGCCTGAGAGTTTTGGTGAGCGGCCCTCTCTTGGCAGGTTTGTTGTGGTATCATATTATTTCCATTTGATGATAATGGATTAGATGGTGTTCCGGGGGATCATCAGTGATTTGGATATTTTTTATAACCCAATACTGCCTTGTACTTCTCAACACCTTTGTCTCTGACTTGTTTGCAGAGCTCCTTGGTCTTCTTGGTGTTGTTTGGTTTGTGCTACGTCTTGCTTTATGGTGTTACAGCCTCTGGGGCCTTTCAGAAAAGATGTATATATACTGAAAGATCATGTGAAGACTTTCGCAAGGCACTGTACATTGAATAAGGTGGCGTGGAAGACCAAGAATAACCTGGATGAATAACATCAAGACATGGACTGGATTATCAGGTGCTAGCCTGCTACAAGCAATGAGAGACAGATGGCATTGGAGAGAAGTGTCTCGTCTGTGCAGCCTACCATCACGAAGCAATGATGACGTGTCACATGACATGACATCACTTTTAGTAGTTTCATGGCTGTACTTTTGTACAGTGGTATGTATATATTCCAAAAAGTGGACACATTTAACATGTAATGTAAACATAATCTCAGGTACACATTGCTTGTCTTACCATTGATCAGGATGGAGTCGATGTCCACAGGCAGGCCAAGCAGGAAGCCTACAGAAGACCTGTTCTTCAGAGAAGTGAGCACCGAGTCTCTGAGGATAGCACTCACACACTCCTCACACACTGTGGGTGTTTTTAGCCTGGGCACCACGAAGATCATCCAGAAATGTACTAGCACACCACCTTTATCATTATTACTGAAGAGAGAAAGATGAAATCTTCAAGACTCTCAGCTAAGCTTCCTCAGGTCTTTTTGAAAATGAATTCAGATACAATATTTCAATGCAAAAAAACAATATCTTGTTAATGATCTAAAATCAATATATGTAATAATTTTCATTTTGAGACTGTTGTAAGAATATGCTGACATTATTTAACTTTTTTCTAGACACAGACTAAAGGACAGATTTCTTAACTCTCAGATGAAAAGACTACCCAGACTTATCTGACTTAATAAAGAGTTCTGGAAGGTAATACCTGAGGTCAGATATGACAGTGTGTCTGTAGAGTTTGGACACTGATGATGATCTGTATACACTGCTTACCTGTGTTGGAAACAAAAATAAAAGTAAACATTCACTGTTATGATACACTGTATTAATTATCCAATCTGAATGCTAATGCACTTACCACATGTTGTATTTGACTTGCCATGGATACAAATTCACTGGAGTCTGCGTACCGGTACTCAGGTATGAACTCAACATTGGCAACACGAAACATACCAGCAAAGTATACTCCACTGTTGCTTTCTCTCCGAACTGTCCACACAGCACAACATAGCAAAGCAAACGATGTAACATCATTTCAAATACAACATATAAAGTCAAAACCTTTGACACCCCAAATGACACATTCTGTTGATTTTCTAAGTGAAAATAAGCAAAAAGTAAGTTCACCTACCGGTATATAGGGAACTAATTAAAATATTTCCTGCATATTTTATTGTAAAGTTTTATATATTTTATATATTTATATATTTTACTGCAGTGTTTCTCAATCCTGATACCACAGCCACACACGTTTTAGAAATTTCTATGCTCCCAGAACATCTGATCCAAATAATGAGAAAATTAACAAACCAATACTGAGCTGAACTGGGTGTATTTGGGCAGGGAAAACACTGCAACATGCAGGGCAGTGGTACTCCAATCCAAGCCTGAGAATCAGTGATTTACTGAATTTAACACATTGGAAATAATAAATGTTTATCATGCCATAACTTTTGGAGACATTTTACATTTTATTTTTAATACAGTT
Source organism: Crenuchus spilurus (assembly GCA_036984385.1). Taxonomy (NCBI): domain Eukaryota; kingdom Metazoa; phylum Chordata; class Actinopteri; order Characiformes; family Crenuchidae; genus Crenuchus; species Crenuchus spilurus. The sequence continues at coordinate 7,853 of BRDA01038102.1, forward strand.
TAAAACTTTGAAATGTAAAAAAGTAAATGGGCAGTAAAATGTGCAGTACTTTCACTTAGAAAATCAATAAAACATGTAATTTAACCACAAATGCCTAAACTTTTGTAAAAGACCCTATACATAAAATGTACATTAAAATGTCTGTAAGTAATGTTACTAAAAAATTTTATTTACATCACTAGGACAGAATACTTGCTGTTAACTACTGCTTATCTGAAGGATTAAACTGCATCCACTAGTGGGCAATCATGGGCTGAAACAGCTCCCTCCAGCATGATAAAGCCTTCCTTGTTTACTCATCATGAACAACAAGGTCAGAAATGACTACTGTTTATCCTGAGAAAATATCCTAAACAAATTTGGCAAAAGTGGCTGTTGTGATGGTTTGTTGAGTTAGCTGCTGAAATCATGACCTGTACTCTGAAAGAATACAGCATGTGTGGGGCAGACATCTGACATAGGTGTACACAATTAACAGCAAGTGTTCAATCAGTAAATACATGTTAGTGTCTAAAACTAGCTTCCTTCTTTTTTCATTGTTGCTCTACTGTCCTATTTTCCACCCCTTTGGAGCCAACTGAGAAGTATAAGGTCACCCTCTTACTTTATAAGCAAAACGGTTAATTATTAAAAAAAAAATAAATAAATAAATTGATTGACAGCTCTGTAAAATAACAGTTTTCCTTTAAATTTTTATGTACATATGTTAGTTTCACTTACATGTAAAATACCACAGGAGTGACCACATGACTATCACAGTCACAAATACCACTGCTGTGATGATAATGATCAGATGCTGCAGATTCACCAGCAGCTTCTTCTTCTTCTGCTTCTTTGCTCTCCTTCTGTGCCTGTTATATTTTCTACATAGTTTATTAAGCACGGCATCCACTGTGGCCACCTCCACTGACACATCAGTCACCTAGAACCACAAGTAAACGCAGCATAATAATCATTTTTGTATAAGGAATCATTTGATTTGCTGGAAAACACAACATTGCCTAAACTGTACATTGGCTGGTTAATTAAGCATCTGCTCTAATTGGCAGTGGGTGAATTGTAAAATAAATTCAGGAAGGATGATGGAAGTTTTCTTCAACAATGTCTGAATCTGAACTACTGTGGTACATGAGCTGAACCAAATAAAGTGGTGCTTGAATATTGTTATCCCTTTAGTTAAACAAATGAGACAAAAATATTATACTTGCTATTTATTGAGGAAAATGATCCAATATGACATATTTGTGAGTGGCCAAAATATGTGAACTTTTGCTTTCAGTATCTAGTGTGACCCCCTTTGCAGCAAAAACTGCAACCAAATGTTTCTGGTAACTGTTCTTTAACCATTCTTTGGTAGAATGACTTGTGAGTTTAGGGTCACTGTCTTGCTGCATGACTCACCTTCTCTTGAGATTCAGTTCAGACAGATGTCCTGATATTTTCCTTTAGAATTCTCTGATATAATTCAGAAACTTATTTCCATCAATGATGGCAAGCTGTTCTAGCCCAGATACAGCAAAACATGCCCAAACCATAATACCACAACCATGCTGCACCAACTTCAGACAAGCAGCAATTTTCTTTTTGGAGAGGAGTGGCCTCTTCTTGCATCCCTGTCATGCACACCATTGTTGTTCAGTGTTTGCCTGATGTGTGATGTTGATGATGAACATTATCATTAGCCAATGTAAGAGAGCCTTCAGTTGCTTAGAAGTTACCCTGGGGTCCTTTGTGACCTCGCTGACTATTACCCGCCTTGCTCTTGACGAGATCTTTGTTGGTCAACCACTCCTGGGGAGGGTTACAATGGTCTTGAATTTCCTACATTTGTACACAATCTGTCTGACTATGGATTGGTGGAGTCCAAACTCTTTAGAGATGGTTTTGTAACCTTTTCCAGCCTGATGAGCATCAACAACTCCTTTTCTGAGGTCCTCAGAAATCTCCTTTGTTTGTGCCATGATACACTTCCACAAACATGTGTTGTGAAGTGCAGACTTTGATAGATCCCTGTTCTTTAAATAAAACAGGTGCCCACTCACACCTAATTGTCATCCTATTGATTGAAAACACTTGACTCTAATTTCACTTTCAAATTAACTGCTAATCCTAGAGATTCACATACTTTTGCCACTCACAAATATATTATTGGATCATTTGCCTCAATAAATAAATGACCAAGTATAATATTTTTGTGTTGTTTGTTTAACTGGGTTCTCTTTATCTACTTTTAGGACTTTAATTTGATGATGATTTAGGTCATATTTATGCAGAAATTTAGAAATTCTAAAGGGTTCACAAACTTTCAAGCACCACTGTATGCTACTGGGAAGGAAAGTGTTCAGATCACTCTGTACTGTTTACATTCAAAAACAGAGGTTAACACTTTGTCCCAATCATGATTTGGTTTGAAAAACTTGTTTATACTGCAGATAGAAGATTGTGGGGAAAATAGCATCGACTCTCATTACCTTCAAGCACTGCTTGTTAACATGTATTAAGAACTGCTTACTATATAGATTTATTTTATGAATTATAGATGAAGGTTTACAGCAGGATTCAACAATCTTATTCAGAAAGGACCAGTGTAGCTTCAGGTTATCATTACAACCAAGCATGAGCACACCTCATATAACTAATCAGCTGTTTGAAGACTTGAGATGTGCTTCTGCTTGACTGGAATGAAAACCTACAGCTAGACTGGCCCTTTGTGGGCAAGATTGCTGACCTCTGGTTTACAGTTACATACTGTGCCCCATCTGTTGCTGCAGAATTTATCAGCCCCCTTTACCCCATTCATCAACAGAAATAGACCACTATAGGACCACCACTAACCAAAGATTCTGCTAGTCAACCATTCAACAGTGTGTGAAACTGGTATGAGCAGAAACACATGTACAGTTAGACTATAGCTCATTCATCACCTAAAGAATATCTAGTCAGTGATGAACATGTGGTGGTCATTTTCTACTAAAGAGTGAGGTAGAAGACGACTGAAAAATCTACAATGTGCACATAAATAGGTGTTTCTGATAAAATAGCCACACTACAAAAATATACATATTGGCAAGTGAAACTACTAAATCTAGTCTAAAATATTAAATATTTCTCATTTAGAGAAACATAAGACTAACATAGCACTAAACATTTTGTTTAAGTAATTTTTACTAAGTGCCTTAATCACTCTTATGGTAGATGACTTATTTAAAGCATTTATATAGAAAGAAGCTAAAATGTATCCAAATATAGTGAGGTTATCCATCCATCCATCATCACACCTGCTTAATCCTTATCAGGGTCGCAGACAGGGTATTACACCATTCAACTAAGCCCAGGACAGGGCGCCAATCCATCGCTGGATATAGTGAGGTTATTTGACTTAAAATTACTTTAACAAAGAAAAATATCTGGTTAGAAGTACAATATTCACCATATATATATATATATATATGATTGTCAATCTCAACAAACTCAAATTGTCAATCATCTCAAGAATGATTAGATATATTGGCTAGATAATAAGATTTAATTTCACTTGCTCGGATATCATTTTTGCTATCTAGATTAGTGTACCTAAAAACTGGAACACGGCATACAAAAACTAGAGTACCAAATTATTTATATTGTAGATATTATACTGATACTTATGGTTGAGTCATTCAAGACACTTGTAAGCAACCAAAAAACAAAAATGGGAGGCATAGATGGACCCCAGTATCAACCAGGATCTAACTGAGAATATCTTAGTTGTTTCAGTTCAGCTTGCACTGTTGACAAGTGTTGTATGTTATTGTATATGCAGGAAATGAAAGGTTAAGGGATTTCAACTGAAGACAACTTCTCCAGTAGAGCCCCGTCTTATCACACTCACATATCATTGCCACCAGAGTTTAGAATTACTCATTAATACCAATCAACATTCTGAAAAGGATCCAATTAGGTTACAATGTCTTCCACTACAGCTCGGTTCAGGCTGAGCTCACAGGTGTTTGTCTTCATTGCTGCAATAACAGCCTCTATAGTGCCACATCCAAAAATTAGTATACTGTGAAAAAGTCCACTGTGCTCACCTTTTTCATTAAAAATGTAAACTGTCATTTTATATGCATTACATGTAAAGTGACATTTCACACCTTTTTTTAAATGTTGATCAGTACGGCTTATAGCTCATGAAAAGCAGAATCTCAAATTATTCAAATATTTAATTAAGTTTGAATAAATTGCTATTCAAACAGTATCAATGTTACAATAAAAAAAATCTGTCACTTCAAGTATAATGAATATAAAACATTACCTTTTTTATTCATTATGAGCACAAATTTGTTCCTCAATATTAAATTTTTTGAGAGTATTTTTTGACTACTTGTCTTTTGAGAATGCTTTACACTAGATGTTGGAACATTTCTGTGTAGATGTGATTGCATTCAGCCACAAGAATGACCTGATTAGTGAGGTCAGGCACTTATGATGGATTAATTTTGGATCTCCACTCCTACTCATCCTGAAGGTTTTGAATAGAGCACTCCAGAGAAAACAGGCTTAATGCTGGTGGGTTTTATACCTCTTTAGCTATACCAGAAATGGTGATCTTAGGTGGATATACAGTTGCTCCAGACAGAAATATTCTGTTAGTCAGTGCTGTTCTGTGATGTGCGCAACTGAACTGTGGTAGCAAAGAGCTGACTTGCTCATAGCAGAGTAGTCTGGATATTATTAACACAGTTTACATATCTGAAACATTCAGTGTTACTACATGGGCCCATATGGATATGTGTAGCAGTTACTTGCTCTGAATATATCAAAGCCTTCTCATTTTAAAACCACACTGACTACAAGAACACACTGTAAGCTTAGTAAGGATGAGACACTAAATGTGATGGTGTGGTGTCAAAAAAAGTCTGGCTTTAGTTATGGAAAAGAGAAGTTACCCAGAAGCTCTTGGACAAGGTCCCACAACCGTGGATGAGCTGAGGCAAGGCTGGTGACTGAGGTCAGCCTTATGGCGTTTCAGTCATCCATTATTCACATTATGTCATCCTAAGTTACACGTTTTACTTACTGACGGTGAGATAACGAGGCTGGACGCTCTCTCAGGAGCAGGTAATATTTAAAAGTGTTCCGTTTCACTACACTGCCTCCAAACAAACTAAACACTGTTTAAAAATGTTTTTAGAACATGAGGAGCCTCATAAGTATACTCAATATAGGTATAACAATAAACTGTACAGCTCACGAATGTCACCTGACTAAACTAGCGATCGTTTTTTCTCATGTTTACCGTTTTAATTTGACGCTTACGTGAGTCACGTGAAATTGCTTCTCTGTTGCTTTATTTTAGATCACCAGAATTAACTAAGTTAACGAAAGCGGATTTAAAACGTAAAACAAGTATTTAAAAATAAAAATAAAGGAACAGTCGTTTCGTTCAAATATCACGTGACTAGTGACGCGTTCGAGAGGCGCCAGAACCATCTTTAGAACATCTGCTTAATCCAGACAAGCATAGTTGCCAGGTTCGCGATTTTCACGCCAAATTGGGTTGAAAATTCAAGGGTGGCGGGGTGCGTTTTTTTGGCTACTTTTAAAAATTACCGCGGCCGTCAAAAAAAAAACAACAAAAAAGTGGGTGTTGCCTAGGATATTACTTCAACACGGCGGGCAAATGCGTATAAGTCGACACTAAGGAAGTTTGAATACAACAATAACAACAAAGAGAACATAATAAGGGAGAGAGAAGGAGAGAGAAAGAGAGATATGAGAAAACAGTCACTAGCTAATATGCCAGATAAATGGGAAAATATGGGAGGTGGTATTTGCTTTAAACGTGTGACAGACATATTTTGGGCTAGTTTAAGCTTCTGAAGGGTGGGATTTAGACTGAATTTGGGCTGGATATTTTTGTTGGACCTGGCAACCCTGCAGACCAGGGTCGCAGTGAGTCACCATACCCCTTTACTGGGTGCTGGACAGGACATTACTCTAATTAGCCGACCCATCATTGGGCAGAAACTCACACTCACACCAATTTAGAGTAACCAATTCACGTGACCTCCATGTTTTTGGACTGTGGGAGATAACAGGTAAATCACATTTAGTCATACTAATACAAGCACATGTACATCATTATATATTTTCTATTAGTAACATAAGTAGTTGTCTAGAGGAGGATGTCTGGTTCCTCCCAAAGTTTCTTCCTCGAGCTCTGATGGAGTTTGTCCTTGCCCCTGTTGCCAGCTTGCTCACAGGGTTTGTGTTTTTATGTTATTGCTGGACCTCTGTAAAGCTGCTTCGTGACATCAGTTGTAAAAGTGCTATATAAACAAATTTAACTGACAGACATATTTAGCGCGGGCCAACATCACCCATGATTTTAGATCTGACGTATACTGCAACCTTTTGCCTTTTCCCCTCAGAAAAAAAAAAAAAATTGACCTTTCTGCAGCCTTTGACACAGTCAACCATGAGATCCTCCTGTCCATGCTCTCAAACCTCAGGATTACTGACTCTGCATAGAAGTGGTTCAGATCATATTTAGAGGGATGGTCCTACCAGGTAACATGACGTGGGTCCACATCCGCTCCATGCATTCTCTCCGCTGGTGTACCACAAGGTTCAGTACTGGGTCCTCTTCTTTTCTCAATTTACACTCATTCTCTTGGTGAAATAATTTCTTCTCATACCACTGTTATGCTGATGCTTCTCATACCACTCAACTGATGCTTTCCTTCCCTTCTTCTGACACTCAGATATCCAACCACATTTCAACATGATTGGCTGACATCTCTACATGGATGACAACCCAACACCATTTAACCTATCTGTACTAGTGGAGATAATTCTATTAATGGAAACAAAGCACTTTAGGTCGTTCTGGATAAGAGCATCTGCCAAATGCTGCAAATGTAAATGTTTTTGTAAATGATTAAAAAATGTATTTTATCACATTTTGTTGTTAACTCTGGTGGCTGATTAACGTTAATACATTTCTCGGGACATTGTACAGTGTTTGCTTTCTGTGTGTAGTAGGCAGATCTTCCAAGCCCCTAAACACTGTGACTGTCGTACAAACAGACTTCCGATCACCACCTTAACGCAGCATCAGTTACAGCAGAGAAACTAATTCAACACGCGAATGTCATGTTAGTGTATATGAGTAAAAACAGTCATGAGCTTCATTTCAGATCGTTACTCACACTCGCGTTGTCGTACCGCGCCGTGGCCGCGTCATCCTCGCTCCCCGGGTCGCTCTCTCCGCGCGCCGTCTCCATAACAGCGGCACATTCCTCGGGCGCGCGCTTGCGGAGATCAGTTAAATCGAACCCGAATCGCTGAGCCCGCGCGCCCGAACCCGCAGTTCTAAACATTCAGTGCATATGTGGCAGCAAAGCCAAAGCGAGAGAACAGTAAGAGCATCCGGCAAGCCGATGTAACCTTATCTGCGAGGGGACGCTCGGGCTGCTCCCGTTTCACCTCCATTCGGTTATCTGATGGATGGGTTTTAGTCTGTATTGAAGCCAGAAGCTTAGTGGCCTTAGTGAAAAAGTCTTGTTTAAAGGGCAGTTATGTACTGCAAACACACACTCACACAAGTCTTTATTTACAGAAGGGTTATTTTATTAGTGTCTGAGCTGTCTAAAGAAGAGGATTAACTTTAAAAAGGTTCCAGCCTTAGATAAGGAAATAAAATTATATAATAAAGCCATTTAGCATGATGTATATACATCACTGTCACAGACATCTTTTGATGGACGGGAAAATCAACACAAGCAGCACCTTTACAACATACAGAATATCAGAAACCAACACTTTTGGCACCACAGCTCCATCTGTCTCTTTATCCACTAACTCATATGAATGAAGTTGAAACATTACTGACTGGAGGGTTTTCACTGCGTCTTGTATGTTCTTACAGGCACTTCAGTACATACATACAAACATACATACATATATAACATACACAGAGGAAACATTTAGCAGCTGTCATTTTCTAAAGAGGGAAGTGCGTGTGAAAGTGTTCCACAGGTGTGAAGGTTTACGCTTTGGTTCTGCTAAGGAGAAGACCTGTTGCTTAGGGATACTGGTTGGCACAGTAACATGGCGCTGGTGTAGAGGATGTAGGGGTTGGTGATAAAGAGGGACAGGATGGCCAGAGTAATTTATGTCTGTAGAAAACAAAAAGCACATATATTATTATTAATTCATTTTAACAGTAATATTACATGTAATAAAAGGTGACATCTTACTTTTCAGTTTGCCTTGCTTTGATTTTCTTGCATTTTGAATTGCTTGCTTCCTTTGTGTTTCACTAATCTCCATCCCTGTAAGAGGCCATGATTGAGGTGTTAAGAAAAACATCAAAGATGAAATTCTGCAAAGATATCTCACATTTTGTGTGAGGTTTCAAGCAAAATTTAATTTAGGTCTGTCATCATTAAACTGGACTCAAATTTCCATACTTCATGAACTGGCAAAGATTAGTTTATAATCATAATAGATATTTATTAAATAAAAAATAATAATTCTCTTCACCTGACAAAAGACAGAGCAGTGAACTTAACAGCAGCACCAGTAAAGAAATGTAAAAACATTAGGCTTACATTTCCCCCCATCTTATTTCTCCTCTGTTCTCCACTGTGAGTCTTACCTATCTCTTGGTCCTCTTTAACACGTCTGCGCTCTCGGGCAAAAGCCTGCAGCCAACGTTGCTTATCCTGGGCCTTCCTACAGCACAGCACGCACAGCACCTCCAGATTCTCTGCATGGCGAAGGGAGAAGGCGTTCCGAAGAGAGCCGAGCTCTGGGTGTCGTCCATCCGGCAGCTCCACTGGTTCCACGCGGTCCATGTCAAGACGTCCTCTGTAGTGCAGCAGGTCCCGCCGCAGCACATCCTTCTTACAGAAAACCAGCTGGTGGTCAAACAGGAAGAAACTGCGCTGCTGTGACTTTCCAGCCCGCACCACTCGAGTCAGCTCACCTGAGTGGATCAACTCTGAGCTTCGTGATAACACATCTTCACCCTAAGAAAACAAACAGACATTCTACAACGTATTCTGTAACTTACAGACAGATTCGAATAATAAAGCGAATTTTAGGAGGAAGCAAGAATTACAAAGTAATATAATGTAACAAATACATTATACTATCCATAAAGACATCAAAACATGAGCTAGTACAATTGTACAATTAAACCACAGGACAAACACAAACTTCTGTGTCTGTAATCCAAGTGTATTACTCCAATTCATTTACAAATGTTTTCAAAAATATTGGGTTTAGCATTTTTCTTTTCTGATTTCACACTTGTACTAGTAGTAAGGCATCAAGTTATTCCAAATTACTAGAAATGACTAGAGTCCACAAAACATACATGTATAACCAACAAAGAACAGCTGCTTTTCAAAATCACTGAATACTGAGCTTGCACTATAATTTTGTCTATTTTTGTTGATCATATGCTTGATTAAGAGCAAAAAAATAGGTCATAGATGCTAGGCAAAGGCTTGATGTCAGAAATCTGCAACACCAGTTGACAGTACATTAATTCTACATATTCAGCATGCATACAAAAATGATTTTGTATGAAGTACAGCTGAAAAACCTCACCTCCCAATCCAAGATGGCCACCTGCCAGTGAGCAATGGTGTCAATACTCTCCAACCTTCTTTTCCTTTCATTGATCAGACTGGCTACATTCTTCATAGCCTCGTAAGCCTTGCATACCCCTTCATAGTCACTGACATTAGGATGAAGACAACATTACTGTATGAGAGTGTAATTCAGACTATTCTTCATAAAAGATTCATATATTTGACATATTTAACTTATTTATTGCAATTTGAGTGCTTAAAAAAACATTTAACAATTAAAAGCATGCCCCCTGCAATCAGCAGACACTGGTAACGGAGGGGGTACTGGCTGGATGACAATCTATGCACTGATAAGATAATGATTCTCATTATTATCACCAGGTTTAAAAGATTAATTCAAGTAGAAACATATCTGCATATTTGTTTTACTTACCCCACATGTAGTTAATCAGCCAAGACATGTTTTGCTTTAGTCTAGAATTGGAGCTATGAAACAAGCTATCAGAAACAACTGTGCTATATAGGTAACTACTGAGGACTAGTGTTTGTTAACAATGTTTCAATCTTAGCAAAGTTTTGGTACTGATATGTGTGGGCATGCACACATTTCCCTTCCAGTCATGTTTAGGAGTTTATCTATATACTATTAAGTAAAACAGGGCAAAGAGAAAGATATTTTTCTTGTTTTTTTTGCTAGCAACATTAGCCTTGCAGCTCCACTTCTAAATTAAAAAAAATCCTAACAGATCTTGGCTGATTGATTACATCTACTAAATGAAGAAAGTCACATTTTTGGTGTTGCTGTGAGTATCCAAACAACAACAACAACACCAATAATAATAATAATAAAGTAATATTTAACCATGACATAAAGAAGCTTCACCATTATGATTTATAATAACAACTACAATAACAATAATAATAATAATAATAATAATAATAATAACATATTATAATAACAAGCAAGTCATAAGTGTTGTTGCAATATGTAGCAGTACATTCACAATACAGTATTTTTGTTCATATTAGGCAGTCTTATGTGTGAAAGTTCATGCAGCTGTGTGGTACCTGTGGTCTTTAGGAGTATACTTGAGCAGCTCTCCCAGCTGCAGAGGGTATTTGCAGATTTTCTGTACAGGTGTAAGCAAGAAACCTGCGATAGAGATGTCGATCATCTGCTGCAGGAGTCGGCACGCCTCAAAAAAGTGCTTATACCGCCCCTGCTTCATCAGACGCTGCAGCTCTACACATGCTGCTGGGTGTGTGTTACAATACTCAGAGTATATAGAGAAACCTTCACCCTGATGGAGAGACACCAACAATAGGTGTGTGAGAAATAAATCATATTTCAACAGATGCTAGAATGTTTTTTTAGAATTTATTTCCCTCCCAAAGAGAGATTTATGCTTGTTTTGTTACTGCACCACTGAGTCTGAAATGGCATGCATAAGAAATATCTCACAAGTACTGTAATACTGTTTACATGCCCATGTAGCTCACCTGCTGAAGGAAGCAGTAACCTATTTCACTCAGATGAGGATTGTCTTTGTTGTATTTCTTTTCTAGATCTTTGAGGAACTTCCTTTGGAACTTGTAGATCTCTTCAATGTTGCTGAAGATTGTCCTGAGCTGTGCTTCTGTGAACATACCTGGATGTTTCCTACACTGGCGGATATAGCCCTATAACAGAGGGTGAGAACAACAATAATAAATAAACCCTGCTACAGAAGTAACAGTGTAAATGTTATGGTAATATCCTGAAATAATTCTTGCCACCATTTTAGAAATTCAGCCAGCAGAGGGCAGCATTGGGTAGTAAACATGTTAGACACTCAGCCAGATCTCCATGCATGTACTGTATGAAGTCTAGTTTTGGAGTTGTAAGGCAAGTAGAGATTTTTAATGCCAGTAAACTTTTCAGCTCCATATTTGGGCCTAAACTGAATATGGGGACAGTGACCCTAAACAACCTCATATGTCTACAAAATGAGACCTACTTCACAAATGTCTCTGAGATGTTTGATGTAGATGCGTTCTGTGTTCATGATCTCCTGAACCACGTTGGCCCTCATCTGCTCTCTGTGCTCAGAGTGGCTGCGAGGCTCTTTAGAGAGTGGCTCCTCCTGATCCAAAGAACTCTCCACACTTTCGCTGCCAGAGTCCTCCTGATTTACACGGACCTACCAGACAGCACCATATTATGGTTGACAATACACACAACTACAGTATCACAACTAGTCTTCATACGGGTGTAACAAATTAGATGAATTAACTTGAAGATGGCAATCAAGCTGTATTGATTTGGTATTTGGAAACTTAAAACATAATATAATTTGGCCATTTTTTCAAACATAATAGTGTTTTTATTGTATATATATTCCGCTACAATATAACTAGATCTTCCAGCGACATCTGCATATTTGAACTCCAAGCTGTTGTAAATTGCAATAAATAAAATTGATTTGAAATTAAATTGGTGGTGAAATTTTGGTATTTCACAATGAGCTGAATTGTACAGTTAGAAATTTAGAAAACACTTTATAAAAGTCACTTTTATTACCAGATTTGTTCTCCTTTACAAAGAGTAGATCATCTTTAACATAGAAATTCGAGAGCAAACTTCTCATCTTTGTTTCAGTGCCACATCAACATAAAATGTACAGTACCACCCAAGTAAGTTCCTATAGAAAAATCAGAGTTCCCATGGTCCCCCTCCCCCCAACATCTGCCAATCAATACCTGTAACCATGGTGATGCTCTTACAATGCCCTCTTAACTCAGCCGCAGTAGCCATTCAGACAGAGTTTCCATGGCTTACTGTGGCTGCAGTGTTGAGCTGTGTTTGAGAAGGGCTTTGTTTCACACTCATTACTCTACGGGAGTCTGAGTGTAGCCTATTCGACACTTACTCGCACAAAGCTGGAGGGGAACCAGGCCTCGCGCTCGCCCACCATCCCCCACCACCAGTCCTTCTCCTGGGCATCCAGCACCCGGATTACGTCCCCTGCCTTGAAGGCCAGCTCCTGTTCACCCATTGTGACATGGTCCCACAAAGCCTCAGCATACACAGCATGGCCTGACATGACATACTGCAGAGTGGACAGGGAGACTGTTAAGGGATATTTCCTGTTGTCCAGAGAGCATAAAACAAGTTTTAATCAGACAATCAAGGTGAAAAAAATATAAAAAGGTGAGCACAGAGACAAGTTGTAGACAAATGGACAGCATACAAATACACTGAGTCACGTGCATAGATAATTACAGGCAACATAAAAGCAGCATCAACAACACCCAGTTACAGGCAATCTACAAAATAACTTGTATATGTACCTCCCTTCACTCACTCACATACATACATACATACATACATACATACATAACATACATACATACATACATAACAAATACAAGAAAATATGCCTTAAATACTGGATTTGGGGGTTGTCAACATGGCAAAAACAGTCTCTCTCAAGTTTAATAAATTATTATAGAGAAAAAAATGTAGCACAGTGTTCTGGAGGAGCTACATCAGAAAAAAACATGAGCACAAGGATTTCACATACTATACTACTAAATTGAGTTAAACATGACTAATTATGCAAACTGTGTTTTAAGTACTGAAAATATCCACAATCAGAAGAGTGTACTGTGATGAAAGGTATCATAACAATGATGCAATATTGTTATATTGCTCATTTGACCCATAACCTGGACTATTTTCCAGGCTTGGTGCAATTACTAAGACATTATAGATTTATTTGAAATGATTAAGATATATGCATGCAATTTAACACAAGGACCATGAGAGCAAACACACAACACACTAATTGTAACACCAGATTTATGACCTGGTTGAGAGTTGACAGATCGACCTCTGGCTGCAGATATGGTGTTCCTTCAGTAAGTTCATCAAAACTGCCATCCTCTTCACTCACACTGTCATCCTGTCCTGTACAGCCATTTGAATTCCCATCTGAACACCAAGCACAACCACAAACAGACTAAGTCACTGAAAACAAAAACAAATTTAAATATCAATTCAGCCAAAATCAACTATTTGAAAGTGTCGTCTTTAATTTTTCCACTAGAGCTCCAAGGCTAATGCAGCTAACAATCAATGGAAATGTACACTTGCCAGTTATCATCATGCAAACTGCATGGCTAAAACTTCTTTATTAAACTTCTTATTAAAGGAGAGGTGAGGGAGGCAGGTAGATGTAAGACCGGTGGAAATAGGGGATTTGTAGCCAGGTCTGCCACATCCCTGCTTGTGCAGTTTGGCATCAGGGGCCAGAAACTACGGGCAGCTGTGAAGGAGTTATTAGAAACAGCTGAAAGGTCTAGTCAGTGGTTGTGGATGAGGCGAACACAGATTAGTGGGGAAATGCACTGTAGAGGAGCTGTTTCGGTGGTTGGTATTGTAGCACATGAAGATCACATGGAACTGGTGGCACTGAGCATGCATTAACAGTGCCAGTGGGGCTCGGTACAGCCTTAGTCACCAGGGAGGCCAGTGTGGATTTACGTTTGTTAAGGTAAGGAAGGTCTGTACAGCTAGCTTGGAGGGGGGTGGGTCTGGGATGCCAGACTTCACTGCTGAGCTTTCTGGAGGTGTTGTGGGCTTAATTCAGCAAAACACTGATGAGGGAAGGTGCCTACCTGCTGACCCCTGTGAAGAGCTAGTAATGACTATGTGATGGGCTCAATGAGTAACCGTAGATGTTAAGGGTAGCTGGTTGCTGATCGGCTCATAAACGGCCACAGCAACCATAGGGTGTAGCTGTAGGATTGAAACAATAGGATTGTGTGGCTGCTGGTAGAAAAAGAGAGGGGTGGGCCCTATGTGAAGCTCTAATGGTTTGGCACAGGATATTTTACATCTTATCTTGTGTATGATTCTAATTCTAATTACTTGTTTATTTGCCACAAACTCTAAAAGCTAATAATTAATTTCATATACACTTGCTTATGTGGTTTGTGTAAAAACTGTATGACTCTGACATTAGCTGCAGTAATGTTAGGGGTGAAGTGCAAACTTCAGGTACAACTTTATCACAGCGAATATATTCTCACCGCTGAGGATTCGATGCAGTTTGCGACGCCCCACTCTGTCCAGACCTGTAGGGGTGCTCTGAGAAAAAACGCAGGGTCGCAGACGGGCAGACACTGCTCTGTACGGAGGAACACCATGAGAGGGCACAGGGGGCCGAGGAACAGGCTACAACACAGCAAAAGGGGCAGTTTCCATTAGTCTTTACAATAATTCTTGACAGATTATGTTCAGAGAGAGTTCAATGACTGTTCTGAAGGGCAATGACCCAAGAATGAGTAAATATGGCATTTTGCCCCAATACAAATACATAACAGCTCAAGGCAACTCAACCCATTTTAGGTAACAGACATGTCATGCTTTCAGTCATTTTCCCTAAAACATACATCAGGTTATTTACATATTTTACTCACAAAACATCTGGACTGCCCACTTTCTGGGAAAAGTTCACAGGATTAATTTACTTTCTTAAAAAATGATAAGAATGTGTTATGCACCCATGCAAATACTACCTTCCTTAATTTCCTTACTGATCAGAACTGCAAAAACAAGTACAATCTTTGTGGCATGAGGAAATGAGGGTGATTCATTACATATAACAAAGCATGGGCAGAATTTGTTGTTTTCTCACTGATAATTACAACTCAGAGACATTTGAGCTGCATTTCCTGTTGGAGCTTGAAAATACAGTCATTCTGGATTGACCTGAATGCACCTCAGAAATTCCACAAAAGAGCTCCTACATTCCTACCCAGATGACCTACGCCATCACAAGCTCATAATGCAATCTGAATAGTGAAGGAGAAAACATGATGTACTTCTGTCTAATAATAATCATAATAATAATAATAATAATAATAATAATAGTAGTAACAACTGTGCAACTCATCAGGTATTTAACGTACCTTTGAGACTAATGGGCAAAAATGGTGAGCAATGACTACATTCTTTATAGATTATTTGTGCACTTTAGAAAGTACTTTAGGAAATTACAACCTCAAATAAACTACTCCATCAACCTAACCCCTATCCAATCTATCTGTAGTTAACAATCAATTGCCACAGACACTACCCAGCAAACATGATTATGTTGTGACAGTGCTGTGACAACACTTTCTACATTCTTGCACTGCTGATGACACTGAAGCAAGCTTATATGCTGCTGGGACATTAATGCGTTTCCCCATATTTTCTTTCAGATATGGTACTACTTTTCCAAAGGTAAGACTTTTTGAAGACTTCACAGGTTCTGCTTGATCACATGAATATCAGTAAAGTGAATGTAACTTCCCAAAACAGCATCTTTCAGCTTTATTAAGGTGATGACATCTTAAGACCTGTATTGTTAGAGTATAACTGTAGTAGACTAGGTATAAAATGCTGAAGTATTCCTTTTGTTCAACAGGGTTGAATGTAAATAAATGCTTACAGAAGGCAGATTATCAGTGTCTTCCTTCTCTTCAGGAGAGGCAAACAGATCCACTCCACCAATAATGGAGACGGGTCGCCTTTGCTTGTTATCCAAATGTCCATTCACATAGCTATTCTCTTGGTTACCCTTTTCAGTGCGTTTGCTATTGCTGTCCTCTTGACACATGTAGTCCATTTCCTCGCCCCGTAGTTCTACTTCCTCCTCAGGGATAGAGTACTTCCTGCAAATCAACTGGCCGTAGTCCGAGATGGGCCGAGGTCTGGATCTACCCGCTCTTCTCCTGGGCACAGAAGAGGTGGGCGTATCACTGCCAGAAACAGGTGAGGTTGGTGTGGTTGTTATAGGTGATTGCAAGGCACAGTTTGGTGTGACAGGAGGACTTGCGAATGCAGAATCTCTGTATTTCTCATTGTTTAGCTTCAGGAGATCATCTGCAGCTGCATCCTTTGATGTTGCCTGACAGAGAAAGGCAATATGCATGTCAGCTTTCAATTACATCAACGTTTAAACAGTGTTAATATGAAAGTTTGTAATTATAGCAAATTTGACATGATTATTTGATTCTGACACTGGACTTCTGGCAGTCCCTCGATTTAAATTAAAATCGATGGGTGGCAGATCATTTTGTGTCGCTGCTCCAACTCTTTGGAATTCCCTACCTCATACTCTTCGTGACTGTTCTGATCTGTCGTCATTTAAGACTCAGATAAAAACTTTTCTTTTTGTTTTTGACTAGGGTTGTATAATTGTAAAGCGTCCTTGGGTTTGTGAAAGGCGCTATATAAATTGAACATATTATTAGGGTTCCGAGCACGAAGTGCTAGGAAACCTATTGTATTTGTTCTGATTATTTTTATTCTTTTTATTTTTATTCTTATTCTTATTCTTCCCTAAAACCAAACCGTAAGGCCTAGTTATTATTATTATTTCTGATATGAAACAATTATTCTGAGACATAAATATGTTAGAGATGTAATTTGAAGATAAAAAATGCAATTGTTAGGATTCTGAGATGAAATCAGGATTACTTTGTCACTAAAGTTTCATTTCTAATATAAATATACACGAAGAGTTCAAGCCTTCATTTTGAGCGAATTATGGTCATCATATGTCTCACTGAATTTGCAGTGAATGAAATTAAATCAAATGCGCTGTTTACACAATACAATCATCCATATACTCAGAAGTGTATTGAGCTGTTTATGTTTGCACATTCATGAGTCAGCACAAGGACAGTTATAAAGGAGGGACTGTTTTCACTCATTCACTTTATGAGTAAACATCTGTTTCAGGAAATAGAAAGCTTTTATTTAAGGAAAGGAAAATTTGTGTATTGGACACGGTGAAATACAATGTACAGAAAGAGTTATCAGTGCCGTCCTGGCCAATAATGATGGCTCAGCTGTATTGGTGTGCTCGTGATAACACTGTTCTGCTCAAAAGTATGTCTAGAGTCCACTCTACAAATGATGTGGCCAGAGCACAGAAAAAATCCTGCTTACCTCTAGACTTTCAGGGTCTGTCTCTGGAGTCTTCCAAACGCACTGAAAAGGCACACAGTAGGTCAGCACCATGGTGACACACAGGAAAACACACTTATAAACACAAACAGAGGAGTCCACAGTGTCCTGAGGCCTTGCTCTAGGATATGGAAAAAGACAACCATGTAGGCTCCTGAGAACTCTGCACATGTGTGCGAGCTTTGCCTGCACTGGTCTGGTGCGTTTCTTGGACTTTGATCCCTGAACTGCCATCTAGGGAGGGGAGCCTGGGCTGATAAACGTCCAGCCTCAGGTCCAGGAGTTCCGCTTAAGCAACCTAGCTAATCATAAACGTCAACTAACCATTAACCCTACAAGTTCTCTCTCAGAAGCAGAACAGCTGATACACCCATGTCACACCACTCCAAGTACTTAAAGTCATAAGAAGTCCTAGATAACGCCACAGGACATTCAGCAGTCTAATGAGATGGAGGTGACATTTTTGATAGAAAAGACAGGCAGACAATTAATTTAGTCTAATAGAGTGGAGTATGATGGCTCTCACTATCAATTATATTTGTAACTGTGAAATAGTCTACAACAGATAAACTCGGAGTTTGAGCAATTAAATATTTCAAGATTTAAAAAAATGTGAAACAATATAAATAGACTTGGACATTATTAAATGCACAGCCTTCACTACAAAAAGAAAAATGATTAAGCCTTTTAAAAGACTCAGACAATACTAGAATATACTGCCACTTCTAAGATTATACAAATAGTCAATGTTCCACAAAGACCTTGACATCACAACCTTAAGGTGAGGTTCTGCAATTAGGCAAGTTTGCAGATGCAAGTACTCGCCTGATGTAAACTATTATCAACCCATATACTTTACTCAGTACAATTAACCTCCACTGCCACTTATCACTTCTGAAGACAAAGGTCAATGTCACTCAACTGACACCATACAATCAATGACATCAAACTAGAACAAAAAAACCCACAAGCAGTCTTGGTAGTTCCAAAACTGGTACAAACAGAGATGACATTAACCTGACTACACATAAAGAGAACCTGTGGATCACCTACATTACATCACATAAATAACCTGCAATGATATTTTCTAACACAAAGCAGAAAGCCATCATCCTACACATTTCCTTATGACTAGTTATGTACCAGCTTAACTCTAAAATGGTCTTAAAGTAGAGCTGGGTGATATGGCCAAAAAATGATCACAATAAATTTTTCTATATTGATTAATCTCGATAATTATCACGATATTAAATTTTCTAACACTGTCATAGTTTTAAACAACATCTTTCTAAAACCATCACACTAAATACATGAAATGTTACAGTTTAAAATATTAAACAGTTTATTGCCAGAACATAACGTTGTAGCGTCCAGCTGAAAGGATGGACCAGAAAGACGTTTACAGTGGTCGCTTTATTGTTGAAACTTACAGTGATTGCTGTCGGCCGCAGCCACTCCAAAATAACAACAGGCTAGAGAGCCAAGCTAAAAGGCTAATGCTAGCACTCATGCTGACACACACACACACACACACACACACACACACAAATTAACCCCCCCCCCTTCTCACACAAACAGATGAGCAGACAGCGACTTCCCGCTCTCTCACCCGGCCCCACTATGCTCTCCCCCAATCACAGCTTATCTTAAACAAAGTGCATTTTGGCGGCGCTGGTGAGGAGAAGCTAACAAGCAGCAGTATTAGACTTCTGAACTCACGGTCAAGCTGCTTAGACGTGAAATGGAAACGAACGTTAATGCTTATCGAATCCTATTTTCCCAGCTTATCATCGTCATCAAGGGAAAAAAATATAGTGAAAAAAAATCAATATCGTTTCATCTTAAAGCCACAAACATTAGTAACTAGACATTAAAATAGCATAGCAGAGTACACCTTGAAGCAGGATGAAGCAGGGGTGTACACTGAATGGGGAAGTTGTTGTGTGCCATATGTGTTGTGTGCCATAAACATATGCTAGTTTTACTTTAATATTAAATTAATTTTATTTCATTTATTCTTTTTTTTTTGCAATGTCAACAACATAACTAAGAATGTATATGCTAAATGCCTTACCTCCAAGTTTACTTTAATGCTGTTCAGCATCTGTTCATGGCTGGGGGCTGTGAGGTACTTATTCTGAAGTGGCTCATTTTTCACATTCTGCAGTGCTTCCACTGGCCCACAATCCTCATCACAAGTCGCTGTGAGAGGGCTCACAGGAATATGCACATGTGACACTGGTGAGGTCACTCGAAGCTGCTCGTAGAAATCAGAAAGCTGTGTTTTGGGGCTAGACCGCTCAAGGGCCTCATTATAGGAAGAGCTGAAAAGAGTGGGCACTGAGGGAGTGACATTTGTAGTGGGGGCATGTCTATGAATGTCAGCTTTTACTTTCTGCTTGTCAGATGTTTGGGAGTGTGTTGAAGCGGGCCT
The DNA here is from genome assembly GCA_036984385.1 of Crenuchus spilurus. Classification (NCBI taxonomy): domain Eukaryota; kingdom Metazoa; phylum Chordata; class Actinopteri; order Characiformes; family Crenuchidae; genus Crenuchus; species Crenuchus spilurus. The sequence goes on from BRDA01038102.1 coordinate 27,876, forward strand.
CCGCTGACGCTCACTAGTAATGATGCAGGGAATCCTGCGAGAGTAGTCATCATGGAGTTGACTGAGAGCTGAAACCGTGGCCTTGGGGGTGGGGCTAGGGCTTTCCTTGTGATTGGCTGACAGATCTGTTAAACTTCCGACAAGCTTCAGCATTTGTCCCCGCACTCCCACTGGGCTTTTGCGCCGGTCTAATCCACGTTCCCGCATGTCCATGGAAGAAGCACTAGCTGCTCTCTGGATGTCTGGGATGCTAACATTTTTGGGGTTTTGAGGCTGAGCTGAGGGGGCTTTGCGTTTGAAAGGGCTCTTGAAGATGTGCAAGTTGTCTGCACTTTTGCTCAGTCTGCTTAGAGCCTTGACATTCTCATCAGTTTCGAGAATGGCATTAGGCACAGTGAGTTCCACAGAGCTACAGGGACGCTGACGAGAATAATGTTCTTGAACATTTAGGCTGTCTGTCTGCTTCAACTTACTATCCAACAAGGAGATACGTCCTGCTCCATAGGCTTTGCGTATACTCCGTGAAAAGTGAGAGTTCCGTTGTAGGCTTTCACCATCAACCTCATAGTCCTCCTCCTCATCTGAAATGCACACACTCCATCTAGCTGTAGACAGCCCATTGGTCACTGTGGGTGTCTCCTTAGAACTGCTTTGATTACCTCCAACAACTTGCCCAAGATTACGCTTGGTTACCATGAAAGTATTGTCATCTTCGTTGGCTATGGAGAAATCTTTAGCTTGGCTAGCTCCCATTGTGCTGCCCCTGCTTTGGATGCCCTGGAGCACAGAAGAACGTAACTTTTTGAAGGAACCCATGACCCGGAGACCTGACAGGCTAGGCCAAGCCTGTGGGCCATTAGCAGGGCCTCGAAGAAGGGTTGGCTCAGGGCCTGCCATGCCACACTTGCGCTGGGAAGAAAAGATGCGCACAATCCTGGTGGGGCATGGCTTAACCTGTCCGTCAGTGATCACAGAGCTGGGCCAAGGCTGGGAGTTCAATCCATTGAGCTTCTCACAGCAAGCCTCAGAGAGGACAGGTCTCATCTGGACTCCACAGTTGGGAACTGGATTCATCAGCTTCTCCACCTGAAAAGAACTGCAGATGGGCCTCCCTGAGGCTTCTGGGTGAATATCAAGACAGCCATGAGATGGATAACAAAGAGAGGCTTCGCCAACAGACGAAGTTCCATCTGATGGAGCTGCCTGCAAGGCAAGAGGACACAAAAAGCAATATTTAAAATATGGACCTGCTAGATAAGAGGATTCAAAAACCAATCATTAGAGTTCTGACACAAGATATCTGATTCTTTTAAAGTTTGCACTCAGTAACCTAAAAGGTCAGATAACAGCAAACAGGTTTATTATCAAAGACCTACTTTCAGAAGATCAGAAGTTCAATAATATGCATGTAGGAGATACAATGGTGACCTATTATTTTGCCCACAATTACAGGGATGTTACCTACAACTGTACCACCGTTATTAATCACACCACGTACAAATCATGTAGTGCCAACAAATAATAAGGCAACCTCAACTGATCAATTGTTTTTTGCCTATTCTCATCAATAAATCTTTCACAAGCGGAGCTGAAAGAACTTCAGACTTTTCCGAAGCAAGATTAGTCCTAGGTTACCTTAGTCTAATCTGGGCATATTCACCAGCCTTTGAATGTTACACATACAGTTTTTCCTGGCATGAATGAATAAAGAATATAGGATGTTGATAGCCTATAAAAAACAAGTAGTGCATAGTATGCTTTGGTAACTAACAGCAGTGCTGTTGCAAATTGATAGCTGCTATAGCATATTCTTCTTGTGTAAATGATGTAGAAAATGCAGTTTAATGACTGTGAAACAAACCCTCCAGGTCTAAAAATGTGGTAGTCATAGGCTGGTGCAGACTCTGCTTTGATCAAAGGTTTTTGTGAGCATGACTAAGCAATAAAAAAAATCACTAATCCATTGTGATTAATGCAACAAATTGCCAGGTTTTCTCCAGATTTATACTGTGAGAACAGTTCTTCAGGGGGAGGGGCAGGGGTCGGTCTAAGGAGGCTGATCTGCTTTAACTCCCTGGTTCCATCCTGTTGTGTCCCCCATTAGAGGAATAAAGAAATAATCATGTTCTTAGACCAGATTGACTGTCAGCACTAAACTGATTCCCCTCAATTCACCAGATTTCCAAGCTCATTCTAATAATATTTACATAATTCACTTGACCTTGACACTACGGAGTACATGTTTTTGCTTTTCCTAAACAGAAGTCAAAAGAAAACATGACTTACCACTACATTCTTACTTGGATTGAACTTTTTTTACATTTTAAAATGCAGACACCAGAAGATATTACCACCTTCAGCTGAGATGTCTGTGCCCTGAAGCATCACGCTATGAGAAAGGAATTGACATGTGACCCTTTGTTTGACTACTCCTTTGAAAGAATGCAATTAAGTTTACTCCCAAGAACCTCCTAGATCTGCCAATGTGGGCTGCACTTTCCAGCTTCTTGAAGATTAGTATGCTACCTCTCTCTTTCCCTTTGGTTTCTTGGGCTCCACACTCAGATGATAAATGCAGAAGTGGAGTTAATTAAGAGCTCAGAGAGGGCTCCCCCGCACAGCTACCAGCTGGAGCCTGGCTCAGATTAAACTCCCTGAGAGGAAGGCAGGACACAAACACACATAAACACACACATATCCTTACACACTAGACCTAATTCTTACACAAACTTAGAAGAGGCTACATGATTTGGACATAAACTGTGCTATAGTTATGTCATAACATGCGTAACATCTGAATGTAACATCTTAATAATATTCTCATAATGTTGCATAACTTGCACTGAAAAGTCTTTCAATTCTGTGTCAGATTAATTTGAAAGCCTTTGCCCAACTTGCCTGAACCGCCTGCCTCAAGCCAGCCAGTTTCAAAGGCCTCATAACTGACTCCACACTGAGCAGGGAAGTTTTATGCAACACGTTTTAACACAGCAGCCATTTATGATTTTAATATCAGATGTGCCAATACACAGAAAAGCCAAAACTTTACAACCCCTCACAGATGACGTGAATAACACCGACATCTCAAAAGCATCTTGTATACAAGCTGTTTTGGAGGCACGCAGAGGACCAACAGAATATTAAGCATATCAGTAAAAATGTCTTGACTAATTGGTATATACTGTAACAGATTGTTTTTTTTTTATGTAAAAGATTCATCTTATAAGCCAACCCGCATACACATGAATACAATGCCTGTCAACATCTTTACAACACATACTCACCTCATTTCAGCAGGAGAGATACTCTACATACAGACATGTGGTGATAACTTAAAAGCTACACAGAAAGCCTCTGAACTCCAAACGCTCCAATTAAAAGGGTGGATACCACGCTTCACTACAAGATCATTTCAGAGTATCATTTAATCATCACTATAAAATGAAGCTTTGCCAACTTTGTTCCATTGACAATGTAGAGACATAGACATTATACTAGTAAACTATGCAAACACCATAGCAATAACCCACCATACCAGTTCTAGTTATCTTTCTAGATGAGCCAGTCACTCCAGCCTGCCACATCAGTAAGAAAAGATGCAGCATATGCTGCCCTCAACTTGAACTAGAATGAGACAATAATGAGAACAGTAACGTGAAAAACACTAGACAATCTGAGAATCCTGGAAGCTTTTTTTAATCTAATCTCTATGGCTTCAGCACATGCTCACTAGTTTCTATTACAAGCATATTTCAAGTTAATACGTTTTCCTTTCTTTTACATTTTTATGTTCAGGAACATGTTAAAACTACAGTTCATGGTAATTGACTTCATGCTACAGATGCAGCAGATTAAATTGAACACTGCCAGGAAGTGATTCAATTGAATGGCATTGTGTCTGAGAGACTTCTATTCTAAAAGACGGAGCTGAATATCTGACTCACCAATCTGTCTATTCACTGGCTTTTAGAAATGTAGTTTCTGCACGTTCACTTTAAAATAAACTCACCTCCTCCAGCAGGCTGAGGAACAGTCAGTTAAACTCTGACCCACAAGTGAACATGTGCACCACTCAGACTAATCTGATTATGTGGACTTTAATAACAGTGTGCGCTTCCATTCATACATCTGCATGACACAAACACGAGTGAACAAGTATGAGTGAAGGAGGAAGACCTTCAGTGCAGAAGAAGCACCCTATCCTAGGCTGACATACAGCAGAAATGGCACTAATATGCAGTGAAGACAAGCATGATTTATTCCCGTTATTCAGTGAGTTTTCCTTACATTCCATGTTATGACCCAGATCATTTTCTTCTCCAGGTGAAACAGAAAACCCAATTTAAGAATGAACACACCCTGCTGCAGGCGTGGGAAACTTAGTAACCCTACCACAGACTCAGGCATTCACTTACACAGATGCTGAAATCTGGTGGTCTTATCTTGGCCTCTAGCTAGAAACAAAACCTCTCGCCGCACAATTGCTGACAAAAGGATTTACAAATACAGTACTATAGAAATAAGGGAAGTACTGTAACACTTGTTTAAAAATCTGGAAATGGAGACTCATCAGATTATCAGTGTAACGGGTAGATGATACTTGATCTGAAGATGCTATTTAAAACAATTTATATTGGCAATATGTGTGACAGTGTGAAACATATCATTAGAATAAATGCAAATACACATAAATACAGTAAAAAATAATAAGTATTTCTTGCTTTGTAATAAAAGCAAATTGGTCGTGAGCTTGTCTGAAGAACATTGCTCTGTTCCAGATGTTTTCTGTCATCACATGGATCTATCAAACTCCGTATCAGTAGCTTAATTGATTTAACATAATGATAAGTACTGATTAATCAAATCAGATGCTGGGTGAGAGCTACAAATAATTATATCATGAGGAGAGGTTTGGGTTAAACAAATCACTTCTTACTGTATTACTGTTATTTGTATTTATTTTAATATTAGTGTTTTTTATTAAGCATGTAAACATTTACAGAGCTAAAATATATATTTTTAAAATCTAACTTTAGGGGTGCCTAAAACATTTGCATGGTACTGTATATTGTGAATTAATGCTGTAAATTATGTATCTAAATTATTCTACCCTAAAAACTTTTGTGCTAAATTCTATGTAAAAACTGTATGATAATTATTTACAGAACCCTATATACAGTTGTGAGCAAAAGTTTGGACACCTCTGGTCTTAAATTTAAATGTGGCCATTTTCTGCACATTAAAGTGCACCATTTTTATTTATTTACTGAATTTAATACACTGGGAAAATAAAATCTAAAGTTATGTGCCATAACTTTTACAAATGCCCAAATGTCATGTTTTGCTTTTTTTAACAACCAGGCAAATATATCAGAAGTTATTTTTGAATCTTATAATTGTGGTACTCTTGGAGTAGAACAGAGAAAGTAAATTCAAAATAGTACAAGAATGTTTACTGTCACTTTCTAAAAAAAAAAAAAAGAAAAAGAAAAGAAATAAGCACCGGCAATCTACAGTTGCTGGAATGTGGATGTGTGTGGCAACAGGGCGGTTCAGTAGTGAGTGGGAGTAAAAAGACTGGCCTTGAGTCATGGCTGTCTAAAATAAGGAGGCACCGAGTAAGAAATAAAATTCCTCAATATAACTGTCTTTGGATAAAGCAGCCCCTTCCTCTTAAGTATGAAGGAGGGCATCCCATTAGCCATATGCTCACAGTATGTGTGGGTAATATTGTAGGCACAAATGTAACATGAAAATATTTGTATCATGCATCATTTTAGGTTCCTGACGTCTGATAATTTGGAGCTGAAAAGATGAATCAGTAGTACATGTACAATTGCCATGGTATGAGTTTCATTATTTACAGCGAAATCTTGATTATCATTTGTCTTGGTTATCACACAATTAATTTATCATGGCTTTTTTCAGGGAAATTTTATCCCAGTTTTCAGTCATCTGCCTGGTTCTTGTCAGCATGCCAACGTGACGCGCTGCTAAATTCTTGAAAACAAAGCATCCACTCACACGTTCGTCACTTACCCACGTGTTTGATGTTCCTTTTGGATTTGTTCCTTGTTGATAATGCTCAAAACAAGTTAAAACATTTCACACTAAAGCGACGGTGCGCAGTGCTATCAAATGAAAACAGGTACAAAAACAAATAGTGGCTGAGAACCCCAAGAATGGGTGTATTTATTTCTCATTGTTTTCTTATTAAGCTATAGTTATAAAATGTTTTTTGTTAATATTTAGTGTGCCTAGCACAGATGAACTGCATTTACATTATTTCTTATGGGAAAAAATGCTTCATCGTTCCTTTCAGTTATCATCAGGCACTTTAGAATGGATTAATAAAGAAAACCGAGGTTCCCCTGTATATTCATTTCATATTTTGTGCCAATATATTAAAACATTGTGTTAATATAAGTGTTTGTCAGATACTCTTTTAAAAATGAACATTTCTCACAAACACTACAACTCAACCTGCTCAAAGTGCTTCCAGGCTAGTTGGTGGACACAGAAAGATTTTTGTGCATTACAAACATGAACAAAAACTCATGGTGTCTGACATACATGTAGAGGTGAGGTTTTATTTATTTTTGTAGTTCAGAAAAAAGTCATAAATTGTCATAAACAACATAAACTCACCTGTGAGACATTAATTAAAATCTGGATGCAGTTTGAGCAAGTTGAGAAGTTTTGGTGATGTACTTTTGATGGAAATGATCATCATATTTAGCTGATAAGCTTTACTGTTTGTTAGCAATGTTATCCTCATAGCTGTAGTTCTAAATTAAGAAGCTACATTTAATAATAAATAAATAAATAAATAAATAAATAAATAACAATAATAATAATAATAATGTTACACTTATATAGTGCCTTTCACAGACCCAAGGACGCTTAACTTTAACTTCAAATTAGTCTTGTCTGATCAACTATATCTGAGATAAATATGCTTCAATGCACTGACAACATGCACACTGATCATGATAATAAAATATTGTCATAAAGCAGTTGCTTTCAGTGCAGAAAAATTATTAATGTGAATTAACATATGCTGGATTTGTTTAGATGAATACATTGTTGAACAGTGACACATCAGAATCATGTGAAACTGGTGAATGGTTCAGATTACAGCCTCAAAGTTCAAAGTCTGGTCACATTCAGTCTATTGTGAATATCAAATAAATAATAACATGCCATAAAATTATGGCTTTTATAAGCCGATAGTACATTAAATAGCTAGCAAGCTAAGATTTGACCTTTGTTTCAACATTTAATACTCTAAGTGTCGGCTGAAGAAAACGTTTAAATATGACAGGAAATTAGACTTAGAGTAGGAGCAGTATTTGAACGTACTGAAGTCTAAAACACGGTAAACAAAAAAAAAATTGTTGTGATTTTTATTTAGTCCATGTCTTCATGTCCCTCCTTATGTTCGACCTTACCCGCCCCCACAAGCCTCTGCGGTCTGGCAGCCCATCACTATAACAACCACAGGGGCTTTTGGGGCAGTAACGCACACACACGCACAATGCAACCCTTCCTTGGGAGACCCCCCCCCTCCTCTTTCCAAACAAGCAAAAATGCAATAACGACGCTAAACCGTCCACATTATTCTTATAAGAGCACCATCGTACTCAGTTCTCACTTCTTATAATACACAAATGCAAAAACAAACATACCTTTCTCATACTTATCTTGTAGACAAACGTAGTCTTCACAGCAGTTACGTGCTTTCTCTCACTCCTGTGTTAGCCATTGAACTTCAGAAAAGGTCCAAAATCCGATGAATTACGAACAGCGTTTTTTTCAGAGCAGTGAAACAAAATAAGATGAAAACCGATCTGTTAACGTTCATTACCCTGAAACAATGCGACAAAACTTCTTAAATAAACCATTAAGAGTGACGCCGATGTGTTAAAATGTCATATAATCAATTTAAAAAAGGAGAAGAACTACTGGATAACGTAGTTTTTTCCTCAAACTGAAGAAAAGTGGAAAAGTTCGTTGCCTCTCCAGCGGCGACGCTGGAAACCCGTCACTGCCATAGCAGCGGGAAACGCCACGCTATTGGACAGCAGTGCTGCACTTGTTGCAGTGCACTATAGCTCGATGATTGGTTAAAAGACTCCCGCCTCCTGCACAAGGATTGGCTAGTAAAATCCACTTTCCTGCACTACGATTGGATAATATTTTTCACTCGAGTAATCAGAATGTTCATTGTTCTTTTTTGCTCACCAATATTTCGGCATTTTATTAATCTGAATACTACTGAAAAAAAAACAGAGGAAAATACAAAAGGACTAATCACACTAGCGTAAGTGTAATCAAAACAGCACTAATACACTATACAGTTTGAGTAAAACATCTAATTAAATATACATTAGATGTAAATAAATAAATAACTGAATGAGAAATTAATTACATTGAATATTGGCACGTTTAGGTATTAAGGCAGCAACAAATTAATACATGTAATGACTAAATGTTACATGATTCAAGGAACAATGCTTAAACATGTATTTGAAAATCTCTTCAAAATGAGCACAACTGAAAAATTTAAATTTAAATTTAAATGGGGTAGACATTTATTAAAATCTGTTCAACATTCAATATGTTTAAGTACATTGAATCAAAATAACCACATAACAGCCATTAAAATTGATTTGTATCAATGCTAGGAACCACAGAAAGTGTATTAATATGAGTTGATGTATACATGTAGGATGAATCAAACAGAAGCAAATTTATTATTTCAGCTCTAATGGAGTTGTTACTCTGCAAAGATGAGGAACCCAGAAAAAGTTGTGTCATCATCATCATCTGCATAGAGCCCGTTGAAAAACTGTCCTCCAACCACCTGTAGCCAGACCTTATCTCCAGCCTTCAGGTAAAGCACGGTACCACCTGAGGCCTGGTCTTCATTGTTCTGGTAGTTGTCCATGGTGTGAATGATAATCTGGCTATTTTTCATGAGGGCTACTCTGACATTTCGAGAGAAAACAGTGATGTGGTAGGTGAAGTAATAAGCTCCAGTGATGGCACAGGTGAAGCGGCCACTCTCAGGGTCATAGTGATTCTGGCGGTTGTAGATGATTTTACTGAAGCGGATTGGAACGTCACTGGGTGGTAGTTTGCCTTGCGCAGTCAGGCCAACAGAAAAGGCACTTTTGGGTATTTCAGGCATGTCTCCTTTAGGCCCAATCTCTCCTTTCTCTCCTGTTGTCCCTTTGTCACCACGGTAGCCAGTGTTGCCCTTGTGACCTGGAGGGCCAACATCTCCTTTAGGACCTGGTCTCCCTGGAGCCCCAATCACTCCCTGGAAGCCTTTCTCTCCTTGATACCCAATGATTCCCTGTGGCCCTTCAGGCCCTGGTGGCCCCAAGTCCCCTTTAATACCCTGTGGCCCTGGCATTCCCATTTCTCCCTTCATGCCTTTAAGACCAAGTGGTCCTGGGAAGCCTTGGGGCCCCATTTTTCCAGGTGGGCCCCTTTCTCCATTTTCTCCACGTCGACCTTTAAGACCATCTATCCCTGGAGCACCTGCAGAGACACCAAAATGTCTTCCTACACTGGCAATAACATATTTAAACATGCATTAAAATACTCCAGAACTTTTCCATTTCTATCTATAGCATATAACCCACTTTCTAAAACAGTACAAACATGTATAATTGAAAACAACACTTTATGATTTTCTGTAAAAAACCCAAAGCAAATCTTATGCAATGATCAGAAAGCACTGGAGGTTTGACCAGGTTCTCCTTTGTCTCCTTTAGGTCCATCCTTCCCTGCTGCCCCACATGTTCCAAGAACACCTTTGAAATGATAAAGAAGCAAAGTCAGGCAATAATTTTACTTTGTTATGTTTGGTTCATGTAACAATCTGCTAAAACATCAAAAAACACCAAAAATGTGGAAAAAAAAATTGTGTTCATAACTTAAAAAGGCAACCTGTCATATAATCAGGATTATCAGGATTAAGGGAAAGATAACGGATGGATGGATGATAAACAGTCATATATTTTCATTTTTGTGCATTCCTTACACATAAAGTGAGATATTTCAAACCTTTTAATGATTTAGTGTTAAGACTGTTTGAATAATAATTTACTTAAAATTAAATACTGTAATAATTGAAGATTCTGGATTTCTGATTTTCATACTATAAGCCAAACTGATCAAACAGAAAAACAAAAAACAAAAAAGGCTTGAAATGTCACTTTACATGTTATGAACATAAAATATGTCAGTTAATATTTTTGAATACATTTATGACCAGCAGTGAACTGATTAATAGTATTGGAACAGTGTATAATTAATATACATATGCAAACAATATGAAGCTGGATTTATTCTAAATATTCTTATAGGAATTATTTTAATAGTCAATAGCAAGATCACATGGAAACATAAACAAGAGTTTAGCTCTCCTGCTGCTCAGATATTTCTCTTGAGAAAAAATCTTGGTGGTCTTAAGTTTTAGTAGCAATATCAGTAAAGTCTCACATTGTGTTTTTATTCAAATTTACTAAAGACAGGAATCTCAATATGAACTCAACCATTTCTCATGCAAGACTATGAGTCTTCTCAGTTTTGATGATGTTCATAACTATCGTAGTGTTTTTCTAGGCTAGAAGTATCTCATGTCTCCTTTTTGTCTCATCATAGTCCTCCTAAGATATTGTAGGAAAATCTTCATTAAGTCTCCCGAGCCATCAAAGAGCAATATTAATAATAATAAATAATAAAATTAAATAATAATAATAATTTTCCTCTGGACTGAATCATTTATAAATGGATAACAATTATACATATATCCAAGGATTGCTCTTTAAGCATTATGCAAGTTGAATTTCTAACAAAACTGCTAAACTGAATTTTCTCACCCTCAGTACTGCTGTTCTACTGTGTTGCTTTACCTGTCTGAACTCATGCTTGGATTCAAAGCTGACATGACTGCAAAATTTAAAAACCTCCATGCTTTTTCCAACCTGGATCTCCTTTGTCTCCTTTGGCCCCATCTCGCCCATCACGCCCTGGCATTCCATTGTGCCCAGGGTTGCCCGGTATTCCAGGTTGACCATATACACAGCCATTGGTCTTTTCAGCCTTTCCAGAAACTTCTTGCTCTGCAGCATGGACTATTGCTACTAGGAAGAGGATGGAAAAATGCCTGGCAAAGAACATGATCTGCACAACTAGATATGCCCTAGAGAATCAGCTCAGGACGTGTGCTCAAGTCTGATCAGAATATACAGAGATGTGAAAATCTCAGAAATGTGAGAATCTAGTGTAATCATGGCATCTTAAAAGAAACTCCATTGGTTAGGCAGCTATTACACAGGTTACTTATTTGAAGCAGATTTGTTACACATCACTTGGTAAAGCTGACGGTTCATTTTAGATGTTTAGGTAATAATCAACTAGGATTGTTCTAGCAAATTCTCCTCAGTGACTAACAAACTGAACACAGTACAGTATACAGTAACCTCTATGGCCAATACACAGATAAAGTGCTTTGATGTGTTGCTATACTTCACTGGACAGTGCTTAGCCTGGATTGCTTAACAGTAATTAAACTAGTAGGTTACAATGGAAAAAAATTTTGCCCTCTGAGAAAGACAACTGTGTTAACGATGATCACATGACCTAGCCACACTTAAATGTAGATTGAACTATGCACATTCTGTATAGGTCATTTGTCTTAAAAAGTATAAGCCTGAAAGCCAATTCATGTGTTTAACTATTCTAATTTGTTTCCGCTTCAATGCTAAATGGCAATGGATAATGCAATGAGATGTGTTACAATACTGACCCCATATACAAGACTGTTCCCATTAAAAGTGGCCTTTTCCACCTATATGCCATGTCCATAAAGAGAGATGTTAATGTCCATTTAGATTGTGAAGCAGTTTATTCAACATTTTCACCAAACATCAGCAAAATAAATGTGCATCATATGAAACTTGCTTTTAAACAATCATATATGACACTGTATGCATATTTTATATCCAGCTTTAATTTCATAATGACTTCAAGGAAGATATAAATACAGATCGTTTACATCAAAGAAGCTTGTGTATGATACAACAAATAATATGATTTAATATGGACTGTCTATAGAGTTATACAGCTATAGTCCAAGTACATTAAATTTTTTTAAATACAGTCAGATTTCAATGACACTAAAATAAAAATAAATGGCACACATTAAGCATGCTAATATTTTAATAGCTCTAGGAATACTGAAGTATGTAGACTTGGCCTCTGACAAAGAAAGTGCTCTACCTCCATCACTGACTCCCATCATTAAGGTGACCGAAGTAGATTCTGCTCTGTAAGGACTGAGTCAGATTAAGGACTTCTGGGTGTTTGAGGCAGGATCTCATATCTTAAGGTTGGTTTTACATGATCTGGCGGTGCATGCCATACCCAGTCATACCAGCCTGGGACGCCCCACGATTGCTGCCCATTTGAAGCCCAATCAGGTTCTGACCCTGCCTCAACTGCTCTTCAGAAAACTCCCGTCGGTTGCCTTGAGATTTCCTGTGAGTGGAGATCAAAATGGTTCAGAGTTCACACAGCAGCAAGATGTGAAGGCTTCACAAACAGGTTCAACCAACAGGATTTAGCACCATAGTTTGAATTGCTCCAGTTTAAAAAACTCAAAAGAGAGGTGTCGCTCACCTGTGGAACCAGTCTCGATTGCCACGGTAATGTCCATCATCCTTTGTGAGAGCCACGCTTCCCAGAGCCATTAGAGTTCGCTGGACAGCAGCCATGTCCTTTCCTGTGGATAATAATACCAACAAACATACAACCACATTTCAGCAACCAGTTCAGGACTGTTAATTGAACAACCTCAACTAATACTGCAAGAGCATGTGGAAATCATACTTATTGATCACTTTATTAGATGCTGCTACATTTTTCATTTAGTTGGTGAACAGTTAGACACTGTAGCCCATCTGTTGGTGCATAATTTGTGCCAGTCTTCCTATATTCTTTCATCAGTGGTCAGTGTCATGCTGCTCTCAGCTAGATATTATAATTATCAGTGATGCACTCATACCAGCTCCACACACACTACCTCAGGGGTATCAAACTCCAGTTTTGGAGGGCCGATGCCCTGCACAGTTTAATGATTTCTCTGCACTGGCACTACAATTAAACCTGATGATTACCTACTGAGTTGAATCAGGTGTGTATTATCAGGAAGATCATCAAACTGTGTAGGAATCCGGCCCTACATTACCTTAATACTACTTCTGTGTTGAGAATGGGACACCACATTAAAATATTGTCACCACAACCATCTTGAACCCAAAATCTGACCAATGTTGAGCAAGCAAGAGGGTTGCTGACATACTGCGCAGAACACCAGATGGATAACAGCTCTACAATGTAAGTGCAATTCATAAAGTGGGCAGAGGGTGGATGAAAGCAGGTGTTTCAATAACATGGAAAGTGAATATTTCAGAGATACTGTAGCAAGGGAATCATTTCATCAGCATTTTCAGCAAATGTGCCCATGGTCATATTTAATAATGTGAATTGTTATACCTTCCCATAAATCTACAGTCTGAAATATATCTGTAGTGATGACTCCATAGGCTTCTGCTGCCTCTAGGAACTGTGAGATTTTTTCCATCTGCTTAAAGGCCATCTGAGTTTCTTGGATCTTCTTAATGGGCTCCTTACCCCGTGGGTACAGACTATTAATAAGTCTACAGAGGATCTGCAAAGAGCAGCATAAAGCTCAGAAAACAGAAAAGCAACTGAGAGCATGTTATCACAGTCAAATTGCATCTCAAACAACCACCTCCAACAGGTGGAGGTTATTGTACACTTGGATGTGCAATTATAGGAAAACTGTATAATAAAGTTCACTTACTGAAAACAATAGAGGTTCCTCTACTACAGCACTTCAAAGAATATTTTATTTAAACTGGAGGAAAGTTAGAATAACTGTATTAACTCACAGTGCCATCCATCAGCCAGTTTTGGAAGTTCTGCTTCCCTGGCTGTGGTCTTTCCAGGTTTCCTCCACACTGAACAATGATCCAGTCCACCAGCCGAGCCTCAAGGTCGGGATCGTACTTCTGCTCGATTTTCTCCTGCACCTCACGGCTCAGTCCATAACTGGGGCCTCTGTTCGCCATGATCTCACAGCTTCTCTTAGCACTCCCAAGTAGGCGATGATCCAAACACACAAAGTTATATGAACAAATCATTCCCAGCTATAAACACATATCTGCAGCCTTAAATCTCAGCAATACATTTCATTTCAGCTAAGCTTACATTAGTTTACATAGATATATAGAGTCCAACTAAGGACACCACATATGTTGCATCATGTGTGTGTCTAGTTTCACAAACTGTGAAAAAACTATAACATATAATGTGACAACATATTATATGAGGAATAATCTGGAGCACAAATTAAGATAAATAAGATAATACAAATTAAATGGATGGCAGGGAGAGTTGACATTAGTATGCCTTGAGAGGGTGTGGTTCACATTCAATCCATTCAAAGCCTTAACCCATTATAGCATTAAAAGCATTAAAGCATTAAAGCATATGAGCTCAAACAGTACAGCACATTCACATAGCTGTACCCTTGTAATGGGCACCAGTAAACAGGCAGCTGTTTATGTATAGTAAACAAATGTATGACAACATTACCTTAATATGTATGAAAATGTCAATAGGTCTAAATAGTTACCTCTACCTGATGTGCTTGGTGTCTTTAGCTGTTGCGCTCTGTGTCTTCTGTCCTGTGCACACCGTCTGAAGATGCTGAAGTGGAGCATCCATGCAGCTCAGGGCGAGGCAGAGCTTACACATGCTCTCTGTTGGCTCACAGGGGCCGTTTTATACACACACGTCACAGGGTGGTCTCAGGAGACATACTAATGCGACAGTGTGACAGACATGGCTAAGAGCTGAGCCATATGCTAACATTAAGGCTGGTCACCAATTAGTTTATACAGATCACATTGTTTAGTCTATATGTATGAATGCGTAATGCAGTGACTTTAAAACATATTAGCTCATACAATACTCAAATGTTTGTAACCCACTGTATATAGCATTTGTAGTTGTATTTGTATGGGATTTTCATGCATTTGTCCTTTCAAAAGATTTCTCATTCTGTAAGATACATGCACATGCTGAATTTTGAGGTATTTAAACAGATTTTCTATGATATTTAAGTCCGAAGGAAATTAAGGGCATGGCCATTTTCTTGTGACTCTTTAGGTAGCCTACCATGGATTTTGAGCATCAGAAGCATGATTGATCAAATCCCATGGTTAGCAGTTAGAAGTGTTCTTTGCATGAAATTCTGCACTTTCGTACTTTTTCTGTGCACCTTTTCTGACTACAGCCAATCAGTCCACAGGACGTGTTTCCAAAATGCATTAGGCTTGTTTAGATGTTAGAAACTTCTCATACTGATTCTTCTGAATTTTGTGGTGAGGATGCAGGAAAGTTCTTCCATGAAAGTTAAATTTGTGCAGGTGTTGCTGCACAGTAGAACAGTGCATCACCACTACAGATTATCTTAAATCTTTTTGAAGGCCTTTTGAAGTTAAAAGGGGGTTGTGATTTATATTTCTAACAATCATATGACCAATTCTAAGAGAATATGTTCTTGGACCAGCATTGTTCCTTTTAATTGTCATTTTTTAATACATTATTAACAGAGGCAAACTGCTTTGTTGTGTTCTCATATCTTCTCCAGCTTTGTGGGCATCAATTACTTTTACAGTTAATTAATTTTCAGAGTGCTGCCGATTGTCGGGACAGAAAAAGCTTTGAAATTTGCGTAATCTGGTCTTTTCTAATGACGATGATCAACAAGACATAGTCTTAACAAGCTTATTAAGGTCTGAGTTTCTATTTTTTGGGTTGTCTCAGCTTTTCATGGTGTCCCTTTCCTGGTTCACTCTAAAAATGTATAAAACAAAATGAATGCATATTTTTTTAGGTAATTATTCTGTTAACACACATTAACACCCTGCCTGCTTAGGAGGTTAACAATGTGTACAAACAGTCTGTAGTTGTAGAACTACAAAGTGCACGTATATGGTCAGTGTTGATAAAATGGACATGGAGTGTAGATGCAGGGTATGTGTGCCTAATGAATTGGCCAGTGAGTGTATGTAGAACTGGGGAACATAGGATGCTTTATCATGTTCCCATTACGTGCCATATGAAACTGGGGAACAAAGAATCATTGGAACATATGACAATGGGAACATAGATATGCTCCCAACAAGGTAACAAACACAATATGATATGGGTTGATACTGTAAACCTGTATGAAATACTGTGAATTATGAATCATATATTGCCCAACACTATCTATGTAATAAGATTTCTGTTATGAGAACAATGCACTGTGCTAGTGTAAGCATCCTGAAACAACACGAGGCATATATGAAGAACATTTGAGAGAAAATGATAGCAGTCCTTTCTAATGTTCATCAGCATCAGTAATGGTGAGCCAGGCCCAGTCTAAATTAGATTACACATATTAGTGCTGTAGATAGAGGCTGCAGCTACCACACAACCCTGCATCACAGTGTACAACACTAGATATGACAGACACAAAACAATTCATCATCAGAGAGGGTTATTTAAAATTAAGTTTTAAGTCATGTTGTTGCTTTTGTTGTATATTTACTGATGTAGAAAATGAATAGGAAGCGGGTAAAGTGAAAGTGGAATAGGAAGTGGCTAGTTTTTCCACATTTTCTTGCATATTACAATTATATGTCAGTATTTTAATAGCAAGCGATTAAAGGAATAGCTCAACCAGAAATCATATCATATTCATGTTTGTGAGCCAAATTTTCAAATTTCTACTCTCAACCTGCTCAAACCACATCCCAACCTCAACCATAATCTCACAGACTAGTTGATGTGTTTCAGAACAGACTTATGTTGTGCTGTCTGTCATGGCTGACTAACATTCAAATTGTATGAATTTTTAGTCATTGTGTGCCCTAAAACACATCAGCTGGACTGTGACACCTTAATTAAGATCTTGTTCTAAAGAGATTTTAGACGCCAGTCATGTCTGGGCTGATCAGCTACACCTGAGGTAAGTGGAACATTTTGTAAATATGATTTCCGTGCAAACTATTCCTTTAAGCGTCTGCCAATTTGGAACTGGCTGATTGTGTGCCGTAGGTGACCGGCTAAAAGGTCACTCTGGTAGTTAGAGAGTGAGATCACAGCTGGATGGTTGGGCCCTGGTCTACTGGACACAGTCCAACTGTAATCACATGTTAATAAACAACCAAGTGATTCCAGGAGTGGCTCAATACTTCCATCATACACATAGAAGTGTGTGGACAGATTAAACCAAAAGGTCAGCTGTGACATGAATTACTTACTGTGAACAGACACAGTATGGCTTCTTAAATTAATTGGACCAATTAATTATAAATCCATGCATTTGGAGGCTGTTTCTAACCCATTTATAACAGCTAAAGAAAACAAAATGTTAATAAATCAGATTATTTCTGAAGGTATTTAAAAGCAATTAATAAAATGATAGAAATTTCTCTAGATGAAGAAATCAACAGTAAAACGCTTTTTTTTTTTTTTACTTGTGTTTGCTTATATTTGGGTACTATTTCCATATGTTATTAATGGTATTAATTATTTAAATCTTGTAGAATATCCAAAATACAAAACATTAAAGGAAAGTGATATAAAGAGACTTTATTTCCTTAATATAGTGTGGTTATAAAGGCACAGGAGACCAGCATAATGTGGTAACAGACCAGGATAACAGTTTTGTCAAAAGGAGGAGCTTTTATCAAAATGGCTGAATGACAATAATCAACAAAGTAAAGGGAAACGAGTAAAAAAATGTGGGGAAACAGTGAAGGCACTAAGGAAGAAGGTTTTATGGTCTGGTGTTTTCTATTCATCTTAAGTTCTTTTTTAAGACTTGTTCTCGTCTTCACAGCATTGCATCATTGAGGATAAACAGGCAAAGAGGTTTGGCAAAAAGAAGGTCAGAAACAGGCTGTTATGGCAATAAACCTGTGTATCACACCAGGGTGGTCAGCTTGTCTATAAGGTCATCGATGGTGTAGACCATGAGCTTGATGTCATCCTTCTCTGCCATGCGGTGCTGGCCGTGACGGCGGAGGATGATGTCCACATCAGAGCTCAGTACGCGTTCAGCCACCTGCATGGAAATGTGCCACGGCACATCCTCGTCCTTCAGGCCATGGATGAGGCGCACTGGGCAGGTGACAGGAATGGGGCTCTGCAGGATGCAGTGGTTTTCTGCTTCCTTCAGAAAGTCCATGCTCACTGTGTAGATGCCCTCATCGTTGCTTTTCGTTGCAATTCTCCACATACCTTTGTCTTCAAACTCCTTCTTTGCCTTATGGACAAAAAAATATATATATTTTAAGCAGTGGTACAGTGCAAGTCTGAGCACCCCTGTTCAAATGACACATTTTGTTGACTTTGTGGAAAAAAAAAGAAATACGTTAACTTATACAGGGAATAAATTCAGGTAATTTCTAAATTTTTTTTCTTAAAGCTTCTATTTATTTACTGAATGATAAATTCAGTAAATACAGAGTAAATGGATATTCAAATGTACAGAAGTCTGTTCTCTGTATCAAATAAGTTAACTTATTTTGACTTAGAAAATCAGGTCATTTGACCAGCGGTGTAAAAACTTTTCATTTAAGTATATACATCTCTGATCTAACATTTGACACAATTCACAAGCAAATTACAAGCACCTACAAGAGACCAGACCAGATTTGATACACCTGCAAATACAGATACAGTGGTACCTTGGGATATGAGCAGACCAACATACAAATTTTTTAAGAGCTGCGACTTCCATATTTTTGTTCGAGATCCGAGCAAAATTTCAAGATAAGTGTGACTGATGCTAGTTGGCGCAAAGGTACAGTATGGGCAGCGCAACACCTGCATCTCATTCTTTCTTACATGTTACCCTCAAAATCACGTCCAATCTCATCCGCTGTACTCGTTGTTGCATACTTTTTGGAAAAAAAATCGATAGTAAAAATGCTTTAAACTCTTAAACCTATTTAATTTGAATAACATACATACAGTAATTATGTAAAAAAATTGATTGCAAAAATGCTTTAAACTCTTAAATCTAGATCATTTTAATAACACACATACAGTAATTATGTTAAATACTGTTAATATTATTTGTGCAGACCCATCATTCCTGTGCGCGCCGGCCGTGAACATGAGACTCATTCTTTCTACCACAGAATCAGTCCAATCCCGTGTGCTCCACTCCTTCTTTTTGAAAAAATTTGATAGTAAAAATGTTTTCAACCTTTAAACCTATTTAATTTTAATAACATACATCCAGTAATTATGTTAAATACTGTACTGTTAATATTATTTCGCGCAGAAGAAAGACCCAGCCTTTGCGCGCGCCGGCCCTGAACATATAGATATGCTGCTTCAAAGTGGTCAAAACTATTTTGTACTGAACTGCATAGAACTAACCATGGCATCCCATTCTACAGCCAGTTGCTGAATTTCTTTGGCAGAAGTCTGATGCTGAAGTGAAATGGAAGAAGAGAGATTTTACTGTACAGCGTGCAAAGGTCCAGTATGCAGCACAACACCTGCGCCTCGTGTTACCCACAGAATCAAGTCCAATCTCGTGTGCTGTACTCCTTCTTTTTGAAAAAATTCGATAGTTAAAATATTTTAAACCCTTAAACCTATTTAATTTTAATAACATACATACAGTAATTATGTTAAATACTGTTAATATTATTTTGTGTGGAAGAAAGGCCCAGCCTTTCACAGCCCATCATCTGCGTGCATGCGCCAGCCCTGAACATAAGATATGCTTGAGAAAAATTGTGTTTTGTACTGAACTGCAAAGAACGAACCATGGCACCCCATTCTTCAGTTGCTGAATTTCTTGGCAGCAGTCGGATGCTTAAGTGAAATAGGAGAAGAGAGATTTTACTGTACAGTGCGCACTACGCATCTACAGTACCGCGCGCATCAAATTCCCTGCGAATTTAAAATGCTACAGTGAGAATTCCCCAAAAATTATTTTACACTACTATTTACTGAAATTGAAATATTTTGTTATGGATTGGTAAAGTGTACATATGTGTGTTTCTTAATTCAAAACATGTCTATTTGTCCATAATATAAGATGGTTTGGGGATGTTTCACAGGGCTGGAACGGATTAAATCTATTTCAGTTATTTTAAATGGGAGAAATTTGTTTGATATACGAGTTGACTGACTTACCAGCTCTGTTACAGAACAAATTAAACTCGTATCTCAAGGTACCACTGTACTTCCTTCACACTATGGTCTTTGGTGTCCAAATGCAATCACACCTTTCTGACAATCATTATCTGATTTGTGACCCATTTTTTCCCCCATTATGTATAAACCATCACAGACCCCACTGGTATTTATAGCCTGATCCACTGGTATTTATAGCCTGATCCTTTTGTAATGCCATCTGCAGGAGCCTGAAGATACTACCACTTTAAACATGCATAGTGACTATTTTTTTGCCTGGGAAGCTTATCTTTTATGATACACTCATACTCAATAAATTTTACAAAACTGAACTGTTACCTTAAGACTGATTTATCAATGTACAAAAATCTACCATAGCTGCCCAGTTAAGTGATATCACTTTTGTATTTTTGTATTATTCTTAAAGACTTTAAATGCTGGTGCATACAGTTTTGTGTGTTACACCTTGTTGTGGAAAAGTCTTACCTCTAGAGGAAGCGACTTAAATGCTGTAACAAAATGATCTGCTGCTGTTGAAATGCCCACCAAAGCTTTTGTCATCTCAGGTCGAGCAATAGCGGCGAGTAGCATTAACCAGCCACCCATGCCAGAGCCCACCAAGATCTAGAGTGAACAACATGGGGAAAACATACCGAGTTTCAAAACAATGAACTACAACATTACTACATTATAGCACAAATGAAAAAGAAATTCTGTATTCAAAAATCATAATCTCATTTTGTCTGTAGCAGTAAAAATAAACAATCCTTTCAAATGTGGCATGGCTCATTTATTCCACATTGACTGTGTTATGGAACAAGACGCACTGCAAGATACAACCATGATTTGAATGCATGCATACAGTGCAAAAATACATTAATTTAACAGTCTAATATAAATAAACTTTAGTGCTAATCACATTAACCGATAGGAGTTTAAAACAAATGGATTTTAACATTCAATGCTCTTGCAAAGAACTTACATCAACAGGTTATTGGAACAAAATGTTCCACAGTGGGGCTCTCTAGTGGTCATTAAAGGTAATGCTACTACATAAGAGCAGAAAGACATTCAGAAGAAAACAAAATACTAGATTTCACCTGAGGCCCTTCAGCAACCTCATCTAACATAAAGAGAACATCCTTCTTCCAGGTTCCAATAGTGCCCTCTGAAAAGACACCCTCTGAAGCTCCATGACCGGTGTAATCAAACCTATACAAAACACACAATCCTATTAAATATGAACATTTCAAAACCACTACATAATTTAGATGAAGTAATTCTGAATGGTTTGATGTGAACTTCTCAATTCTAAATAAGTTTAGAGAGTTGTTCACAGTGGTGGTGATAGGAACCAAACTTTTAAACTGTTTAGAATTGAGAAGTTCACATCAAACCATTCAGAATTACTTCTTTTGAAAGCTATAGTAGTCACATCACATTTGAATATTGTAAAATAATTATGATAATAATAATAATAATAATAATAATAATATAAAATAAAAAATTATTCATATTTGTATAGTTCATATTTTACATACATTACACAAAGTGATATTTCAAGCATTTTTTGTTACTAGAAATTAATATTCAAACAGTATCAATATTTAAAAAGGTCTGAAATGTTTTTCAGATGTTTTATGTGTAGTTAATATTTTTAATACATACAAGTTAATATAATGAGAGAATAATACAGCGTCACTGGATATTTTGGCTAGAAAATAAAATGGCTATATTTTTTCTGTAGAAATCACAACACTATGTGCGCATTTCACAAATCAGGGTTTCTTGGTTTAGCCTGGTAACTTTAGCTGAAAGTCAGACCAATCCAGTAGGACAAATTAGAGCAAAATAGAGGAAAACCTCTAATGTTGAGCTTAAGCTATTGGAACTCAAATCTTGCTGTGAGGGAATATCCCAAGAAAGCAGCCAGTAAGTTTCACTAGAAAGTATAATCTTACTTTGTTTACACAAAACAATTTTTTTTTTACTTAGCATTTCAATCCAAGATATTTTATGGATATATGCAGGGTATAGTGAACGGCAACCAAGAAGAAGAACATGACAACGATAAATGGTTTTAAACAATCACACTAATAAGTAGTTAATAAAAATCATGAATGTCTGTTGTGGTGTAATTCAGTCCCTTACATTTACCTCAGGTAAGAATGGCCTAATGATTTGCAGAAGTCCTGTAACGCTTCTGCTTTCTGTCCATTCATATTTGAGCCATATCCAGGCAAAAACACCACACCAGGACTCTTCCCCTTTATTCTGCTATAGGCAAGCTTTGGTAAGTCTGGTCGTAGTATGTACTGCACATTGGACTTCTGTCTGACCCCTGCAAAAGAATTAAAGGCAGTAATCAAATACAGCTTATACAGAGATAATTACATAATAATACAATAATGCCCTTCTTTATTTCATTTCGTTCAGATTTATATTAAGATTATATGAAACAAAGAAAATAAAAGTAATGTGTATTCATATAGACATCTCTTAAGCTCTTATTCTACTTTAGATGTAGTTACATTTCAGCACAAGTGGTAAGGTACAGAGCTTTCTATAACAGTCATGCTGGGTTGTATTACATACAGATTTATGTGTTATTTAGTGCACAGTAGTATAATATCAATGATCCAATGAACTCTATAAGCTAACAATGCTCGAATTAGGACAACGATATAAGCTAAATTTAAATGAAATTTTGCCTCAGTGAACTGGTAGAACTGACATAAAGTGGAATTTTTAGCATTAAGATTAAAAACACAGCTTTTAAATTTATAAATGTGTGAACAAACACTTGATAAATAACACCACAGTGCTGAAGAATCTTTTCCATGCCACACCCCCTTAATTACTGTCAGTTCTGTAGAAAACAACCCCTCATTTCTGTACAAAGCCATTTTCTGTCATTTAGCTTTTACTCACCCTGTAAGAACATCGGTGAAAGAAGGGCGAAAGCTCCATTAGCTAAAGTTTGATAAAGTCTCATCCGCCTGTGTGTGAGCGCAGCTGCCATACTGCTCTACAACCTCCGCCAGATATCGCGAGATCTGAGAGGTTGCCATGTCCTGAAAGATCCTCCAGGTTGCCTGACGAGGAAAATATCATTCTACAAAAAATTGTTCTTCTTCCTACGGAAGCCCAATTCAGCACTTAAATAATACAATAAACTTGAAACAATTCAATAAACTTTAAATAATACGAAAAATCATCCTGCAGCGATTTTACTAAGTAGGCTATTATTCTGAGATACTAGCTCATTATTTTATGGATATATTATTTTGAGATATTTTCTCATTATTTTGACACATCTCAAAGTAATGACTTTGTATTTGAAAATAGTGACAATATCTCTTAATATTGGCGTGTTCTCAAAAGCATGAGCTGGATATTTATTATATGGTGTTTATTATATAGTGGAAGAATGTGTTTTCATTGCTTCTAATTATACAATTATCCACTATTTTTATTGATTTATATTGTTCCAACTGTGTCTTGCTGATGCTTAGTGTCCTTATAGACAAACTGATATTCTGCCTCCAGATCTCATTAATCTGATATCCCCAACCTGCTTATTTTAATCAAATACAGACATAAGCACACTATTACCATTACTTTTGTTACAACACTATGAAAAGTACAAAGGATGAGTTAAAAACATAATTATTGAATATTTTGTTCTGTTTTAATGTGGTATTGAATTTACATTGAAAATATTCACCATCAAATCCATTATAATCAAATGAAAAGAACATGGTACCACAACAAAATATCTTTGAGGATTTCCTTCCTTTTCTGCTCTCATAATAATTGCAACTGTTTGAACTAGTTACCTGTATAAAAGACACCTGTCCCAGCCACAAATCATCTTCAGTGCTCTTACTGAAGGAAAGAAATTGTTGAATAAAATCTTGTGATACATGACCCAATCCATCCTCCCTTCAATACTGTGTTCAGATATATTTATCTGAACGGCCTAGTCAAAGCCCAGACCTTAATCCAATAGAGAATCTATGGTCAGATTGCCATTCACCAGCAGAAACCATCTAACTTGAAGGAGCTGAAGCAGTTTTGCCAAGGTGTGGCAAGCTCATAGACTTATCCAAAGCGACTTGCAGCTGTAATTGTTGCAAAATGTGTCTCTAAGAAATACTAACATTAGGGGGTGAATAGTTATGCACACTGAAGTTTTATTTTGTCCTATTTGTTGTTTGCTTCACAATAAAAAGAAAATAAAATGTTCACAGATGTAGGCATGTTCTGTAAATGAAATGATGCAAACCCTCAAAAAATAAATTTTTATTCCAGGTTGTGAGGTAGCAAAACATGGAAATGAGGGGCGGGGTGAATACTTTTTCAAGGCACTGAATCTGAATGTAAAAGAGGGAAATTGTACGAGATGGATGAGTACATGGAATAATGAAAAAGTCAGTGGTAGTTGGACAGTTATAAAATCATTATGCATACTTAATTATACTAATGCAAACTACAAAACACTTTTTTAATATCAAATATCACTTTATTAAAATCTGTTGACAGTATAAAAAAAAAAAAAAAAAAAAAAAAGCCCCAACAAATTGTGCGCTGTAACAGAAAACCACATTTATTCAGTCATGCAAAGTATGGTATAGCCTGTAAAATTGGCATTCAAATGTATGCTGGATTGAATGTTGATGTATCCTGAATAAATACTGATAATACACTTAAGGTTTCAATTCTGAATAACATCCATTCATCCATTGTTCTATAAAAAAGTAACCACATATAGTAAGTTGGTGACCTCTTCACTTAATTTGTTTTTTGGCTTGCTAACCATTCGTAAATTTGTATTTATTGTATTTATTTATCTAGTAAAATGACACTAATTAAAGATGGACTGATATGTCATTTTTTATGGTAAACTGGTGGTGGCTGATACTGATATCAAACCAGTAATTTAAATAACACAAATACAACATGTTTGCATTATATTCCACTCTATAGATGTTATAGGTTATTAAATATAAGAATTATTTAAAAAAAATTATAATTAAGGTGCAAATGAATGTATACAAATGTTTCTTACTAATCAAAATCTGAAATAAACAAATAAAATCAAACTAGAGTACATACAGTATATAATAATAGACAAAAATATGTTTCTGTAGAATGTGTTATATTTTTGTCACTGGTGGCCATTATAGTGATAGAAGTGTCAACCAGCAGAAGGTGCTGTGAAGTCCGGAAGTACTGTTAGTAATGCTGACTACACAAACTTCTACACATGCTTCAGTGCCTGTGTAACTTACAAACAGGACAGAAAAAGGTATCAACTGGAATTACTGTCAATAATTTCAGATAATAATGACATATTTCCATGTATCTGCAAATAATATATCAGCTGCTGATATATTGTGCATTCCTAAAATAAATCATGTCATAACTCATCAATTAAATCAAATGTCATCTGTATTTGTCCAAAATGAGAACCGTTAACAGCTGAAAATGTGTAAGCAGTTAAAACAAAACAAAACAAAACAAAACAAAAAAAACACAAGAAACAGCAACAACTCCAGCAAAATACTGTTGCTATGCTAAATTTCAAATAAACCCCAACAAATCAGAAACCCTGAAGATCTGGGTTTATATTTAGTATAATTACAGCATCTGATATAAAATCAATCAATCAATCAATCAATCAATCAATCTATTCATGCCTTAGAATAACTGCATAATTCAAACTAATGTAATGTCTAAACCAGGGGTAGGCAACTCCAGTCCCGGAGTGCCGGTGTTCAGCACAGTTTGGTGATGTCACTGCTCTGACACTACAATTAAAAATGCTAATTGCCTGCTGAGTTGAATCAGGTGTGTCTGATCAGGTAGATCACCTAACTGTGCAGGAAACCGGCACTCCAGGACTGGAGTTGCCTACCCCTGGTCTAAACCATCCTTGTTCATAGTGAATGTAGTTTTTCTGTACAATAGAAGTGTAAAAATGAAGAAAATAAGCAAAAAGGCTTCCCAAATATATAAATTATATGAAGGAGCAGGAAGAACAGTCTAGTCAAATATTATAAATCATCAAGGTCACAGGGGCTGTTTTGTCAACTCTCGCAGTTACAAAACAAAGGACACAAAGAAAAGTGTCAGTTTTCAATGTACACGTTTCAAAATTGTCAAAGGTAGGAGTAACAAGGCTGTCTTATACTGCATTAGAAATGCATTAGTATCTTCTTTTATTGCCAGATCTCATCGTCTTCACTGACCCTTCATCGTCTCATTAAAGTGCCTTTTACCATCCAGGTAGAGCATGGACTCTAAAAAAGATATAAAATACACCATAAAACTCCATGTCCTTCATTATTATCAACCTCATTATTAGGGCAGATTGTAAGACAGAGAAATCTGACCTCCATAGCTCTGTGGCACAACAGCTGGAACAACCTTCTCAACTCTGAATGTGAAGTGAAAGATGTTAGTGGTGTTGTGCTGCTGAGTCAGTGGGTCAAGCACCTCGGTGTGAACTCTGACCTGGATGTGTTCTGCCTCGGTATAACAAACCTGACATAAAACCAAAATGTATACATTAGTGAGTATACTGAAGACAACATAACATCAGCGGTGCACAAAGAATTCATTTTGGTTACTGATTGTGATTTTAATGCCTTTCTAATTGCTATAACCAAGATGGCCAATGGCAGAATTTCACACATTTTAATTTGTCAATTTTTAAAGGCAACAAAGACAACACTTTTCTCTTTAGAACGTTTGCAATGATTCACATATTTTCAATTGTTTGATGTTTTAATTACATAATTTATATATTAAATGTCTAAATTTAGATACATTTAGATCAAATAGATGTACTAAAGTAATAGTATAAAAAGTAGTATGACATTGTGTAAAAAAGTGAACTTACAAAACAATGCAACTGTTTATAAACATTAAACAACAAACAATAAAAATAAAATACACAATAAAATATATTCACCACCATTAATTACACTGAAGTAGAAATGGACTCCTGCTAGCAACAATCAGACTGATACTTCCACAGTGACACTTATTTTGACCTCAGATTAATGCAATTATTACTATTATTAATATCATTATTG
>BRDA01038104.1:0-33332 GCA_036984385.1 Crenuchus spilurus
ATTAGATGTTGGCACCTCCACATCATTGCATTCAGTTTTTATTCACAATTTGTTTAGTGTCCCAACTTTTTTGGAATCCGGTTTGTAATATATAACATTTTGGGGGAAATTAGCCTCCTGGTTCAATTGCTTTCTCTTCTGAGGTGACAGAAATATCACCCACTCAGAGAAGCTGCATCGAGTCACTGACCTGCTGACACAAGATACAGGCATAGCAACAGAAATTTAGCCAATCAGCATCCTCAAATAAATATGCTGCTTCAAATATTGCACCAGTAGAGTGGGTCAGTGGGTGGAGTCAGAACATTGTTGAAATCTAATACATGACTGTAGAAATGCTGAATATTTTGTCAATGTTTTAAACATTTTCTGAACCAAATTCAGTTTGTAATCTAATGATACATACTGTACTTTCTATCACTGCACATTTGCCCTCATCTAATCACAATTTTTGCTAACTTTTAGTCTGCTGATTTTTTAAATGCCAATTAAATAGTTACTGACTATACAGTGCTGACAGAGCACTGGTATCCTTCACTTTTTGTTAAATAATATTGGGATGGTTGCAGAAACTAATTGAATATGGCTCAAAGAGCTCCACCTACAATATTTTTCATCCACCACCACTGGATACACCATTGAAGTAGCAGAGGGAATGAAAGTAAGAAGCGACTTCAACATTGTGCAGAAAAAACAGAAATTAGCAAAAATATTTTTAAGAAATCCTTGTCTCCTTGACAGTGTTAATCCCTGTTTTTCTTTAAGGGGAAAAAGCACTCAAACTCAAAGTGGTCTTCAAACACACGCAGGTTGTGTTCTGTTATAAGAGCCCATGCTGAGGTCTCCCTGCCTCACAAAATCAAAATGGCATAGCTGAGTTCTCATGTTGTAGGTGGAGCTTATCAGAGTTCAGTATAATGAGTCATTGAAAACATTTCATGTTTTCAAACCCAGGCTGCCCAAAATGAATAATTTTTCTTATTTCAGAGTTTGTGGGTTGGTGGGGAATTCAGATAACCAGATGTACCAATGTAAAAAAAACAAGTGTTTGATGATATAGCCCCTTTAAGTGTTTTCCAGTATCTTCAGTGATACACACAGTACATGATTTTTTGTGATTCAGTGGCATGTTTGTAATTCTTCAGCTTTAAAACAAACTTTACAGGCTAAGCAACTATTTGTGTATACATCTGTCTGAAGAGTTTCCTGTTCTGTCCTGGTGCTGTGTTTTCACCTGTCCACTCATGCCCTAAACTGCATGCTGTTAAACACATTTTGGTACTCTGGGTTTTATCAGTTTCAGTGCTGATCTGTAGGCACTGATCATAACATATGTAAAGGCACAAAGGCCTGAGGGTGATCTCTGCAGTGTAGAGTGATAGTGAGTACAGACAGTGGAGCACAATGCAGGCCTTAAAAGGAGCGAGTGTAATGAGGTAAGCAGTTGGAGATTTCTCTTCCTGTCACAGAGCTAAAGACAGCAAACAGAACTCTACCTCTCGGTCACAGTACTGTTCAGGTCACAAGTACACTGCACAGCTGCTACATACCGCACAACACAACAGGCCCAGGCTACTATTATCCAGACCAACTGATCTGACTGTAACTGCTGTGGAAGAGCAGCATTACACTGGGGTGTACTTTTGTGAGATAGAACTTTAGCGGTGAAACGTAAAGTATGAAGTGGGTGGTGTGTTAACAAGCTGCTACTGCTGTATAGGTTTAGATTTGGGTACAAGCTCTGTGTGAATATGTGTGGTTCAAGTTTTTATCTCTTTGTGGGGACAAAATGAACTCAGTGTTAAGAAAGACAGAAACACACAAACACACACACACACACACACACACACACACAAACACACATTCTTATATTAAACTTATATTTTTCTCTTCAAGATATTGTTATTGTTGTGTTTTTTGCATTGTTAGAGTTTTGACCAGCAAATCTTCAACTGACTGAGAGAGAGAAAAAGCGAGAGAAAGAGAGAGAGAGAGAGAGAGAGAGAGAGAGAGAGAGAGAGAGAGAGAGAGGTGGCAAAGACAGAGAGAAAGAGAGAGAATTTGAAAGGTCACCACACATATTTTTTTAGCTTTAGGCTTTAGAAGGCCTGTCAGAGAGGATAAGTTGCTATAAGGGTGCAAAACACATGTGGAAGGAAATAATACCCAAAATTCAACAACAACTTAAAGCACATTTAGTGGATAATTGTAACTGAATTTATAGGTTTAAACATTTTTTTGCAAAATACATTCTCACAACATTTACTCTCATAGAAAATGGAAAAAGTATATGGAATCAGAATAAAGTCTCGAACCACAACTAAGCTAAAAATCAAAATCTTAAACTTTGCTAATTTAAGTGACCAGCGTAGGTACAGTACTCATCACACACTAAAGATTTATGGGTTATAAATAACCGACAAATTGGCAACCAGCAATGGGTCCAATGTGGACAAACCATACAGGAATGAATTCTATCCAGACCAAGGGTGAAACATTTCACACATTCTTCAGGTTTGTGGGCATCCACTCAACTACTGGGTAAAAACAAACATAGGATTACAGACTGAGCTGAAAATGTTAAAAATTCCCAAACATTTAAATAAATGTCCATGCACCCAGTCATATACAGTCATACACATTACACATTGCTATTTTATCTTCATATTTAAGTCATATTAGTAAGTTTGTGCAGTTAGCTAACGAGTCAGCTAAGTAACTTCACTTGCTAGCTAACATTAGTTACAGATGTCTTAAAAGCAAACTACTGTTCAGCAATAAGCTCAGACAAATGTCATATAATAAGCTAAATATACCAGTAAACCTCTCATTTTAGTGAAAACAAACATCCTTAGCTAACAAACTAGTGACTGCTAACAACTACCATATGTTCTCTTAGCAAAAAAAAAATATAC
The DNA here is from genome assembly GCA_036984385.1 of Crenuchus spilurus. Classification (NCBI taxonomy): domain Eukaryota; kingdom Metazoa; phylum Chordata; class Actinopteri; order Characiformes; family Crenuchidae; genus Crenuchus; species Crenuchus spilurus. Next base: position 2,916 of record BRDA01038104.1, read on the forward strand.
ATTGAGTACATGCTATTAAGTATACTTAAGTAAAATAAAAGTATTTCCCTAAGTGTACTTTTATTTAGCAAGTACACTACAAGCATACTTACTTGGGACTAAATTGAAACACTTTAAGTTCAAGTACATAAAAAGTAAACTGGAAGGATTCTCTATAATTAGAATAAAATTATAAAGTATCCTTCCAGTGTACGTTTTATGTACTTGAACTTAGTGTTCCAATTTAGTCCCAAGTAAGTATACTTGTAGTGTACTTGCTAAATAAAAGTACACTTAGGGAAATACTTTCATTATACTTAAGTATACTTAATAACATGTACTCGACATATACTTGTTTTTGCTAAGGGTTATTAGCTATATTTTATATGACTAATATTAGATATTTTACTTTAACTAAATCTAAGACATAAATAATGTTCTAATCAATGTTCTTGTGAGGTTAACATCTACCAGCACTAAAAACTACCAACAACCCAGCACAGTGAAAATAAATAAATAGACACTAGATACAAACCCTGTGGCTAAGCTACCATGCACTGTGAAAATAATCCAACAAAATGACCCTACAAAGTTAACCCAGGAAAAACAAACAAACAATCCAGCAGTTTTTAGAGCGCACTGCTGACCAGGAACACCCCACAATCCTTGCCATTTTGGAGATACTCCAGTGGTCTAGCCATCAGTCACAATCTGGCCTTTGTCAAAGTTTATCAGATTCTTGCATTGCTAAAAGTCTAATACTGGTTACAGGAGAAATGTGTAAGAACACGTGCTCTGAGCTCTGAGAGTATGTAGGCTGTGTATGTCATACACCAGTCAGATGGTTTTAATGTTTTGGAGTATTTATGTTGTGTAGAATTGATTTAGTAAATCTTCAAATGCTCAATCTGAAAATACATGGTGCAGCTGAACCAGGTTTTTTAGCTCTAATCACAGAGTGTCCACCCCATCTAAAATGATGAGAGCTTACTTATAATGTTTCATGGACATTGTGACCTATTGATAGCGCCTCAGATGACAGTGATGATAGAGAAAGACAATGTTCGTGAACATGGAGCTTTGTTTACTAGCTAAGTGTGTGGGCATGCAATGTTAGTAGGTGCATGACCATTTTTTGCACTTGACTGCTGTACAGATACAATCAATATCTTCACTCAGTGCTTAGAGAGAGTTCCCACAGATATAGGCTATTTAGTAGCTCCTACAAATAAAGAGATTAATTCATAAATGTACATTGTACAACATCAATAAGATTAATCATGATTTGATATGTTACAATCCATCCAAAGGAAAGAAGGCTTTGGAGCAAATCCTGAAATGGCATTTTTCTATGTACTAAATCAGTACACTTTGAAGCTGAGGTCAGCAAGGTCACAAAAGGTATTTAAACTGAGTTCAGCAATTCATGAAGGATGCAGGCCAGACTTGCCTGAAGCAGCTGGTGGACATGAACTGCTGATGACTCATTCTTCACTCTGAATGAAATTTAAGCTTTAATTCGACATCTTATTTAGTGAAAAATTAGATTTTTATTTTATACCAATGAAGCACTGTAGAACAACAGGCACCTGACAATTGGCATAAATGTACATAAAGATATTTAAAGGCTAATTCAAATAGTCATTAACTGCCATAATAATAATAATGTAGTGTAGCATAACGAACAGTATCCTACATTACAGTCATGTTAGACATTCTTAACATCTGTTATTAATGTAAATTTAAAAACTGTTAAAAGCAACTGGACTTGCCTTTAAAGAAATTATATGAAAATATTTCAAGGTTATGATATTGAAGCATGGTGGCTTAGTGGTTAGCACGCTCACCTCTCAGCATTGAGGTCTTGGGTTTGAGTCCTCGTGTCTGTGTGGGTTTCCTCCGCGGTCTTCGGTTTCTTCCCACAGTCCAAAAACATGGAGGTCAGGGGGATTGGGGATTAACTAATGCAGATGTTTCCTCATCAATAAGACCTTTGCCATGAAATGAACATTGGGGTATCAAATCTTCCTTTTTTTCTTTTCGTTGAAAATGAAGTATTATCAATAAACAAGTGACTAAAAAGACTGTTAATATGCATATGGAAGTCTGTACATTAGGATTAGCCTGTTGTGAGGTTATTATTTGGTATTGACTGTTAATATTTCCTTCATTATGCAGAGATAGAGAATAATTTTTATTTATATTTTAATATCACTATGTTGGGTGGGAGGCATTTAGACCATGGCATAATTTTGGGACATCTCCTTCAATACATACAATGGTAAACCTACTTATGAGCATCCCTACTAACGAGTATTCCAGGTAACGACTAAAAATATTTTTGTTCCAGGTAACGACTAAAATTCCAGCTAACGAGTAGCATACATTTCTTCAACTATGCCAAACCGCCAGGGGCGCTGCGGTCGTAGCATCTCCTAGATGCTACTGTAAAAGAAGAGGTCAGTCAATACTTTTGACCGCTGTTCAGTAAAAGTGAAAGTGCTAGTGAAAGCGACGCTGAGGTAGCAAAAGGGAGGGAACAAGAAAGTTAGATACATTTTACTTTTACTTTTCATATGATAAGTGTAACCATGCAGCCGCCAGCCTACACGAGCACCGTCGGTCTCCCTCTCATTAGCGGCCAGCCTACACGAGTGTCGTCGTCGTTTATGTTTTTTAAAAACCCATATAAACACATTATTTAGCATATTAAAGTATACTGTATATTGGCCTGCTGACACGGATTAATCAGTTTTACATGTATTCTTATGGGGAAAATGCATCCAGCTAACGAGCAAACCAGCTAATGAGCTTGGCTCCTGCACGGATTAAACTTGTAAGTAGGGTTACCACTGTATTGTGAGTACTGCTGAGAAACTTCTTAGTCATGCAATAATTCCACTGTTCACTAAAGACAGTGTTCCAGTGTACACAGCTTCCCTGCAGCATTGCATATTGCTGTTTCTCCTACTCTGAACTACAACATATGGCATAGATGGATCTCCATGACTGGAGTTGAAAGGTGGTCTCTGTTTTGTTGTGTCTTGTATGTTCATTCAGATGATTCACTTGCAGGTGAATCATAAATGAATCACAAATCCACAAATGATGCACCTGCTTTCAGAAATCTCCCACTTTTCTTACAGTTGGAGTAACTAGACAGCAAATTGAAAACATCACATTAGTGCGTTAAGTCTATGAAGACATGAAACACTAGAATATCCAGTAAGAATTTCCTAATTGTGAGGTTTTCTCACATCAGCAACAATATAATGGCCAGTCAGATTTTAGTGTGGTCATACTGGGAGTGCTTGACAGTAATCTCTGTCATATTGAAAGAAACAAGCCAACAACAGAGAGCAGCTAGAGGTGATAGATCAATATGTACAGATGGTTTACAACTCACACACTGCAGGTCAGGACATGAGTTCAGCTACAGGACAGATTACACAGTTGGAAGCACACGCCACTTTAACTAGTCTAAGGACACTTCAGGACTGTTCCATCTATGCCATCAATGGGAGGAGGTGATGATTCTGTCACCCATGAAATGGAATACCAATTATGGAAAAATGAACTGAATTGTTATGAAATACAAAGAAAAGCAGAGCTAGTGTTAGAATGTTTGATCGAACAAAATGGTCCAGACCACATAAAATCATCAATGAATTCAGGTTCATTTACCAAAATGTATTTTTTAATGTAAACTAGCAAAGCCATTTAATTTGTGTCAGTAATGTTAGCTAGATTAAGGATGGGCAAAATTATACCAAATATGATGATAAATTACATTACAATCCACTTTTCTGAGCATATGACAAATATCACCAACAGAATAAAGATCAACTGCATCTTTTATAATGAAAAAACAAAACAAAAACAAAGCAGATGATCAGAGTCAGACTTCATTGGCCAAGTACATTTGCACATACAAGAAATTTGTTTTTGGTCTCACCATGTCTCTCAGTACATACTTCACAGAATACAGTGGTAGACAATAGAAACACACTCATACCATACATACACACAAACACTGCCATTGTTTTCATAGGACACATTCAATCTTAAGACATTGTCCAACACTCTGTTTCCGGTTTGAATGAAATGCTTTGTCAAGGATAGTGTGCAACAGGCTTTGTGAGGCATTTTCTCTTATTTGATGGTTGTGTCAAAGGTTTTGACCAATCAAATTTAAAACTGCTGTATTAAAAAGGCACACAATGAAAAACATGCATTCTCAGCTGCTATAGTTGCATTGCTTACGTAATACAAGGAATGTATTCAAGGAACTACCATTTTCCTTTAAATAAAATATGTTGAAACATTTTGTCAGCACTGAACACAATCCTGTTTTTGCTATTTGTTTTGTGACACAGACAACATTTTAGATTTTGTATTAATTACACAAAAAGTGAAATATTTCAACTTTTTTTTTGTTTTAATGTTGATGTTTGAACAGTAATTTACTAAAACTCTAAATAAAATATTCTAATAATTTGAACACCTTTCTACAACCCAAGGACACTTTACAATCAACACAATCAATTTACACACTTGGAACTCAAGCACACACACTGGCGATAAGCGTCAGCCAATTGTGCACAGCGTACTCTCAACCAGAAGCGGTCATCCACCATACATACACAGACATACACATTCATTCACACACACCAGGGTTATTTTTAGAGCCAATTCACCTGAACTGTTTTTGGACTTTTGGAGGGAACCAGAGTCCTCGGAGGAAACCCAGGCAAACACGAGGAGAACAAGGAAACTCCACCCAGATGGGGACTTGAACTCAATACCTCAGTGCTGAGATGAATGTGCTAAACAAACCAACATGCAACCCAAAGCAGAGAAAACGATTGAGTCAAAACTATTCACAATTGTGTTAGGAACCAGACATGAGAAGTGTTTAATTCTTCAACAAGATAGCATATTACATGAAATTATTTGGGCCTAAAACATATATGAATAATCTTCCTTCTGGAAAGTGTTCATATTGGAGATACCACGTTTTTTTTACAACATTGACAGTATGAGCCTTATGTCTGATTCCACTTCCGGAAAATGTGTGGGTGTGGGTGTGGGTGTGGGTGTGGGTGTGTGTGTGTGTGTGTGTGTGTGTTTGTAGTGTAGACAGGTATGCTGGGCATGTTTATGTAGAGAAGGCTGTTGTATGTGCAGCCAGCTAGGCTTAATCAGCTGCTGCACCACTGCAGTGCTGTTACTGAAGCAGGCTCATAAAAGCTGAACGCCACTAAAGATAGGCACAGGAATCTCCAGGAGCCACTGTAAATCACTGCCCTAAGGACCCCATTAAAACTGGCCTCATTCTTTCTGAAGCCCCCCACTGACATCACTTCTGTACTTAAGCCCGTACCCATGTGGCTTGGGCTTCCTTTGTGACAACACTAATCACCACATGATCAAACACCTAAGCTGAGACTAACACCAAGTCTTTCTCTCTCATGTGCTCTGAAGTAAACTGTTTCTTGTTTTGCTAGATTTGTGTTTTACTGGTCTGTTGTCAGTAGCAGTGCAGTGTTGACCTCTGCATTAACATGCAGTGGGTTGTCCCTTTCACTGTGAACTGAACCCCGGGTGTTTTAGTGTCCTGAATAGCCCCATGATCTGCATACAGCTCAGTCTGCCCTCTCCAGCCACACATTCCACAGACCACCACCTGCAGAATGCACTAAACAGTTAATGAAGGGAATCTGAGGGTGAGAAGAAAATAAAGATGTCCACAAAGCAGGAACTATTTATTACAGTCATTCATAAGACAATGTTTTTGTTTATGTCACAGTCACAAGTTCATCAGCCCAACTTCAAATTTTATTCTCACTTCATTGAGTAAATTAAAAAAAAAAAAATCCACCAGCTAGAACACAATGAGTGTGCTTACATGCACTTAATAATCTGATCCTAACCTGATTTCTACAGTTTTCTGATTATTCAAGTGGTCATAAGCAGCATAACATGATTACATATATTAGAGTAAGGTCTAGAAATTTGGTAAAGAGAGCTGGAATTTAGCTCAGCAATAACATTTTAGTGCATGCATCCTCTTAATACAATCTTTTTCAACTTTCTTAGTCTATGTGTGCATGAAAACAGACTGTGGTATCAGAAATAAGCAAGAAGCAAGAAGCATTTAACACCACACCCCTGGGATGGCAACAAAACACCGTTGAAGCGATTCTGATGAAGTATGTTGGCTCAATGTTTTTTTTCTTTTTTTTTCTTTTTTAAAGCTATGTCATGAAGTTTGGGTTTCACATTTACATCATGTCTTGTTCTGTGAGTTTATTGGCTGGTTGCAAAGCAGAACTCTGATTACTGCCTGACTTGTGTAGACCTGGAATTTCCCATTACCTGATTACTTACACGCATGTAAACTCCATCAGATTATTGACTGATTTTCTGCAGTTATCGGATTATGCAGTGCATGTAAATACACTCATTGACAATTTTTTGCTTAATTGAGAATTTTGAGCTCGGTGACTCTACTATATTCAAGTTAAATGAACTAAAAAATTAGTTCAGTAAGTTGCTGTAAAATTTTAAGCCTTTTTTAATTGTAAAAGTCCAAGAAACAGGTAAATCCCATTAATGTTTCAATGGTTCTGTTTAATTATGTCATGAAGATATAAAATAAGTGAATTAAAGTTATTTGATGTGAAAGGCACATTTAAACAATGTTATGCTGTCAGAATTGTTCACATTCATTAGTGAAAACAGTGAAATGTGTTTGTTTCTAAAAGTTGATAAAAGTAGGTAAAATGGTTATAAATATGCTTTTTACAATTTGTTATTGGAGAAAACAATTATTTTACAATAATGACAATATAGGAGATACACGTACACATGGGCGTGGTAGTGGGGGGAAAAGTGGACCTGACTACCCAGGGCCCGAGTAGGGAGAGGGGCCCATAAAAATTCTGAATTTTTTTTTTTTGTTGTTGTTTTTATTTAGAATGAATTGGGCCCTCAAATTAATTATTTATTAATTCATATTTCAAATATATTGATAATATCAACTGAGGGAATGAACTTTAGTCACAGTCCTCTCAACATATTGGACATTCTGGGGGGCCCCCTCTTGGAGGCCCAAAATGGTTTAGTCCGCCCAACAGTGACTAGCAACAAGTGTAATGTCAGTGAGCCTAGACTGAATGATGGTGCTACACATCGTGCTGTCCAACAAGCAGAAATAAGGATTTCAAAAGAGGAAAGAAAGAGGGGAAAAAGAAAGAAGGCAGAATGAGGGGAGACAGCTGTTGACGGCTTTCTTTCCCAAAGGTGAACCGAGTTTGCTTGTTATACAAAGTCCAATTAAAGTTAAAGTCCACTCCAGACAGCTGTGGCTGATTTCTGAAGGCTCACGTGAAGTCGTTAGTTTAGTTAGTTGCCAACCAGGCTGCTTGCGGCTGTAAGTATAAAGACAATTATGAGCCGCTAACGTCATTTATCAACTTTAACCAGTTTCAGAAACAAACAGTGGCTCTGGTGCAGCTGGAGCAGCAGAGAGAGAGAGAGACAGACAGAGAGAGACAGAGAACACACAGAGAGAGAGAGAGCTAGTTAGCTGCTGACTGGTAAAATTGCTGCCTAAATGCGAGTTGTTTACCTTAAGTTTAAAGTAAGTTAGTCTTTTGGTTCAGTGTGTGTGCTATAGCCTATTGTCTACTAACACAGCAGAGCTAAAAGTGAAACTCTGTGCTGAGACTTAATAAATGATCCACCCAGCAATATTTCTGCAATATTTCTCCCCCCAATAATCTGATCCAGTCACTATAACCCCCCCAATAAAGTCACAATTTCAATTTACAAAAACATCTTTCATGAATAACTTCTTAATTTTCTTTATTCATGATCAATTTTGGGTAAAATACTAGCATGTTTAATCATTTGGTAATGTAACCCCCCCTTTCCCCACAAAAACTTGGTATCACCCAACCCTGTTATTAGGGCTGTTTTGCTACAAGGAATAACTTTAGCTAATGTAGCATTAACGCCATAGACACAGATTGAGGTAGCCTATCCAGGGCAAAAACTGCTGCCAGCAAAAACTTTCTGATATCCATCTACAGGACTAATAATGTTTGATTCCATCAAGATAAAAATAATATATGATATTATATAAGTATTCAGCAAGTTGTTCTCTCTCTCTCTCTCTCTCTCTCTCTCTCTCTCTCTCTCCACATGAATAAATTATCATAATAAGTAGCCATGTGGGTATTAAAAAGATAAAAGTGGTTATTTACACACACATACACAAGTATAATGTGTAATGTGTATATTTGTGCACACAGTACAGTACAATACCTGTAATATGTAATAAACTAAACCCTCAGTTTTACTCAGAGAATACACTTTTTTGTATTTATGTATTTAGTTATTAATAACTAATATTAGTACTGATAACAGGACTGAAGATGAGAGTCCCATAAATGTCCAGGATGAGACTCGTTAACACACCAAGTTAAAACCTTTTTCTCTACAGAACGTGTTTAATAGTAAAGAGTTTAATGTTTAATTACACTCTCACATGCTCGGTGGAGAACAGACTGCTGTAAAATATTGTATTTATTATATTTGGCCAAAGAAAGAAGAAAGTTAAATAAATACATAGTAAAATCATTACAATGTATTTCTAATACTGTTAACCCAAAATCTCCTGAATCCTTTTAGAAAAAAAGATTTAATAAATAAATAAATAGGCAGACAGCTCAACCCCCCAATGTTGGACCCAGAGTTACGCCCTTGGCCTACATCAACATAATCTGATCTGTTTGTAGCTTAAAACCTTGTTTATGCTTTTTTATTTAAATAAATACCCCCCTTTTTTTGCTCATGTGCCTCGTTTACTGGCATTTATAGGGGCCCACTGACATTGAGAGTGTACAGGGCCCTGAATTTGCTTCAACGCCCCTGCACGTACATATACCCTACATTCTGACATCTGAGTGTTTCGTTCATCACACATGCTGTAGATAAAAAATATTTATGTACATATATACATATGATGTGCAATCTTCATTCATTACAATGATGTGATACTTATTAAGTTATGCAGCATTATGTGTTGTACTTTAATCCAACAAGGTGCAATGTCCCATGTACAATATTCTATGTACAGTCATGAACATTTAGTTGAAAATATTCCTCTGAGGTTTTTTTTTAAATAAGTTGTATTATAATTTCTATATTGTTAAGAGTCTCTCTAATGCCTGTTTCTATTGCTGAGTGCTTTGCTGTCCCTTTGCTGCCGTGATAACTTGACTTTCCCGACTGTGGGACTAATAAAGGATTATCCTATCTTATCTTATCTTATATGTAATAAAGGTTTTGAACATCAGCTTAGTGACAAAGTCTATGATGTTTGGGGTTCAAATTGACTAAATTCTGAATAGCTGGACTTTAAACTTGGACACTTGACATTATGTAGTGATAAACACAGCAGCTCTCCAATAAGATAATAAGCTTTTTTGACTAAGACTGAACACCATTCACTAAAAATGTTGCATAAGGTTGAATGAGTTTTTCAGGTCAACATTCTGTAAAGCCCAGCCTATCTCAAAGCTAATAATGGATGCTTTTTGTGGACAGAACTTGGATAGATCAATTGTGAATGTTAAATAATTCATTACTCCTTTGTCTGAATGGTGTATTTATATAGAGACCTGGTTGTTGTTGCAGTATTGATAGTATTTATCTATGTATTGTATGCATGTGCTGATGGATCTATTGCCTGTCTTGCCTTTCCTATTAATATTTCCTATCATGCTTCTCGTGTCTTTCATGTTTCCTGTCTCTCAGCCCAAGTCTCTCAGCTTTCTATACCAAATGTCATGTATGTCTCCAAATCTACCTGTGTCTCTGACTATTCTTTATGCTTCCAGAAACATCTGTGCTTCCAATAAAATGAGCTTTATAACATCCTGTCTAATTGTGTATATCCTTATGTGTGTCTATGATGGTCCCAAGAGAGACAGTCAATGGACGAATGATCTCACCAGGCCTCTCAAAATCTATATTTCCCCAGTGACCACAGCATGAAACCAGAAACTGACTGACAGCAGCAGTCATTAACACTGAGGCAACATCACACATGTTCACAATTGACCTACAATGACTATGTACACTTTTATATGGATGTTTTTCCAGTTCCTTACTTACCAGCCCAAAATGCTGTACATTTCACAGCGATCAAAGTAATACGCTGAAGTTACTCAATTAAATTGTGTACATCATTCCATCATTCGAGTCTAAATAGATTGAAAGTAAGCAGATATTAGCTTAAAATCAATATTTGTATGGTTGCCTCAAATTCAGGTTTGATTAGCTACAATAATAGGTTTTTGGTAGCATAGTGGAAACTCAAAATTTTATAATGGCTTTTAATAAACATTTTAGTGGTTCTTACATCTTGACCATTTTGTCTATTTATTTACTTTTGGCAGAAATTATCCATCCATTCATACATCCATTATCTTATTCACTTAATCCTGAGGTTAGTCCCCTACCCCCTCACCGGGCACAGGGCAGGGTATTAAAGACCATCCTAGACAAGCCCAAGATAGGGTGTGGCAGGAATAATATTGAAGTAAAATATTTAATTTATGTAGAAATGGTGTACTGTGCATATCAGTTAGTGCAGTAAGTAATGTTTGTCAGCAGGGGCTCCAGAATTTTTGTGGACAGTTTAAATTGGATTACACATTTTAGCTCATTAAATTCAATACATTTATACATCTGAGTGAGCCCACACTTTCCTACAATGAGAGCTTGAAATAATATCTTCTGTCCAGCAAAGCCTAATATATGTAGGAAATTAGGCTTCTAGTGAAGCAAAATGACCCAGAGCTGTACTGCTAATCAAGTGAGGGAGTCATTTCCTCAGATAGAGCTCAGTTCAGGCCTGTGACTGATGATGAGTGAAGGAGGCAGTCCCATTGTCTTTGATTTCTGCTTTGTACATTTCCATTGATGTTGTTTAGCTGAGGTTGCCTGGGAGCCTCTGGTGCCGTTTTCATCTTCACTTGACATCACAGTGGTTGCAGACACCAAATCTCCAGAGTCAGAACAGACAGATATGTGAGAGACACATGTGGAGTGTGCTATGACACCAATAAAGTTTGTTTATATGAGTACAGTTCAGTATATACCACAACTAGTGTGTAAATGCAAGTGTGAATTTGAACTTCCTATAAACGTAAGCGCACAAAGGCCAAGCTGTCACATAAGCTAAAAAAAACTCATGAATGATCACGTTGAGAAGTACTTTCTCAGGACTCCTGGACTTCCGTAGTGCATAATACATGGACAGTTGCATGGTTAATTTAGGGAATCCCCGCCTTTGGTCTGCAGATAATGTTGGGCGGACATCTACAAGCCTGTACTATTTATCTGTCAAACTTTTATAACTTTGAAGAGAACAAAGGCTTTCTGTCCTTATCCTGAGCTCCCTAAAGACCATTTCTTCTCATTATGGTATTATAATGTACAGCATCAAATATACCCCACTGCACCAATGAACAGAACAGCTATACTAATATGCATAGCTTTGAATTAGAAATGCACAAGCATGAGCCAGGCACAGCATAATGATCTTCTATGATGATACTAAAGCACTAACCCATGTAAGCTGGGAGAGAATGTGATCAATCAGCTCATACACTGAACAAGGTGCATTAAGGCATAATCAAGCCATCTGACTCTCAGCCTTTTGACCTCCAGTCTAAAGAAAAGCAGCAATCTACTCATTCGTGGTTCATTCAGGTCTGGGCTGGAGTACACTTCATCTTTCAGAGTGACTACATTAAAGCCGAGTGAAGAACAGCAGTGGAGACATAATGTGGAGTGTATATGCCCTGAAAAAAATTATTTCAAAAAGTAAGAAACTTCAGTTCATTTGCTTTGAAATTGCACAGCTCTGGATGGAAATATTATTTCCTGAATTATCTGTTTTTGTGTTTTACACATTTTTTAATTTAGTGTAAAACAACTCTGTTTTTCTCTCCACAACATGGATCCTGTGAATAAGATATTTTTTATTGTTACCAAAAAAAAAAAACCTTGATTATTAGCAGGATAGCTAGATCAAAACTTCACTGTCATACTAGTTATCTCTTAGGGCCATAATTACTCCTGATTTCTCCTGACAGATATTACACTCATTACACTGCACAACATAATTCACTCAAAACACTTGTTGAACACTGTTGTTGTTTGCACTGCTGTGTACATTATCTCTGCTTAATTTAATCTGTATGTGCATTATGTGTTCTGTAGTCTTGTCTGTATTACTTGCCCTTGTACAGTCTGTTTATACTATGTATTCTATGTATATTGTTTACTGTTTCTGTATATTATTTAGAGGTGTTAAGTAACGGAGTACATATACTTTGTTACTATACATAAGTAGAGATTTTGGTTATCTGGTTATCTGTATCTTTTTGGTTATCTGGTTTTGTGTGTGTGTGTGTGTGTGTGTGTGTGTGTGTGTGTGTGTGTGTGGTGAGTCAAAAATGATCTGCACTTTAGTTATTAAAATGTCTTATCAACACTTTCTGTAAAAGGTCTCTGTCACCATTGCAGTGCAGGTTTGAAGGTTTTGTCAGATTATTTATGACTGCAGTGCAACAAAAAATGGCCACCGCATTTGTAGCTCACAGCTCAGCCAAAAATATTTTCAGTGAGGGAATATGAAAGATTATTGATAGCTGGACAACGTATTTTGCAAAGCAGGGATATTATGTATCTGTCTTTTCTGAAAACCGATAAAATAAATTCTACAGCCAGAGTGTGAATGATTTTATGTGTTATTTAGTTTTACTTCCCATTATTGGTCAGAAGGTCGAATGAAAATACCAGCTACGATCATTTGGTTCAGGCTTTGCAGCTTTTAAAGAAAAAAACTAATTTAAGCATGGAACATCTAACAGGGCTGTGAGGGTTGTATATATCTTTTCAACATGGCTGAAAAAATTTTGCACAATGTTCATTAAATATATAATAATTGCCAACATTAAATGTCACTAGTCCTGCACCCTGCTGTCTGTTGGCAAAAAAGAAAAAGCTTGCACTCCAATGCAAGATGAATGAGGTTACACTAAATAGAACATAATAGACATTTGGTCACACACAGATAGACATATACACATACCGTTTGAGAGTTTGGCATGACTTTCTGACTTGAGAGTTCTCCAGAGACGCAAGACCAAAATAAAATGATGATGATTTAAGGCTATAAGACGTAGGCCTCTTAGAATAGAACAGCTAAAATAGTCAGTGTTTCCCTAGTGGTTATCCCTACATGCTCTGTGTTATTCCTGGGAATAAATGTAGCATGCCTTGTAAATGAGTATATATAAAGAGTAAAAACAAATGCTCTGGAGAGAAATGACAGACATATTTAGAGACATGCTTTTACCACTCACAAAACTTTGAGTACTGAGAGATATACATAAGTGGATAAGACATAAAACATTTCAGAGGAGTGTAAATCTTCGCCTGTGAGCTGTGTGAAATGAAGCAGGGAGACAGAGGCTACTTCATCTTTTCTCCATCAGCCCACAGGAGAGTGAAAAGAGTTCCATAACATGCTGTATCTCTTCACTGTCCACCAATGTCAAAAAATAGATACAGTATCGATCAGTCAATGCGCATCCTTTTAGTGTACCCTCACCCCACCAATCCGTCAAAATATGAGACTGAAGGCAGGGTGAGACTGTTGAGACCTTCTGGCACAGATCCACTGATGAAATTCTTTTCACCCATAATGCTTTACTCATTTTTTTCTGCTCCCAGTTGCAACAAAATAGAGCTTACAGTATCCTCCCAGGCTATCTCTCTCTCTCTCTCTCTCTCTCTCTCTCTCTCTTTCTCTCTCGCTCTCTTTCTCTCTCTCTCTCAAACAGCATCCACTATGCCTCTCACACAGTAGGTCTCTGAACCTCTAAATCTAAGACTGGAATGTTTTCTGTAATTAACCTCAGAGATGTCTGAGAGATGACACTGCCATAATTGAGTGTGCATGTGCATGCATGTGTAAACAACTATAATAAGTGTGTAAAGCCATTGGCTCTTGACTTCACACAGTTCAGATAAGTAACATCTGCCAGTATAGTAACAATTAGCCATAGTTTACATTTCTATTGCTTTCTATAAAACACAGGAACTGAATGAAAAAATATAAACATTCTAAAATCTCATGTAAAATCTATTTTACTTTCATTAATCAAGTGCTGCTTTTACAGGCAGGATGAAACAGCTTGAGGTGGGCTGGATAGAAAGGGCCACAGATTGAGGAACAGACTGGATATAACTAAAGCCAGAACAATAGGAGTGAATTCATAGTCAGAAACAACTTCAGGCCATAAGCCCTGGATTCAGCTTTTTGGATATACACGAATTGACAAATGTCTTATACAGGGACTGATGGTGTGACTGATGATCCTTATATACAATAAAGAGCCATCTACATTCTATCTCTGTTCACTTACCTGATAGGTAGTCTGACTGATTGTCTGGTGTCATTGTTGAGAATGTGTACATCTCAAAATTTGTAATTTGATTCCTTTTCTTTCTGGGAAAAAAACTCATTACTCATTACTTTGCTTCTGCATTACTCTTTAAAACCCAAAAATCTATACAAGAGAAGAGGAAAAAACTCCAGTAAGTCCAGGCACAATAAGTCTGCTTGATAAAAATTAAAAGTGGATGCTTTTATCAGAGCTAATCCTGGATGAAAATCCAGTCTGACCTGTTTAATTGAAGCTGGGACACTTCTTTGGCTTAAGATTTATACACAAAATTTTAGTATTTATAACACAAAGCACTGCTTCCATTATGGAGTGAGATTAGTGTCACTTATGTAAGAGCACAACAATTATATTAAACCAAGCAAAATAGATCTCATAATTAGACAGTTTCTCATAATTATGATTCTGAATCTCATTATTATGACTTTGTATCTCAGTGTTATGATGTTGTACACTGCCTGGCCAAAAAAAAAAAAAAAAAAACTAAACAAAGGTCACCAGCTTTAAGTAAATGACAAGTAAATAGGTAAGAGCCTTCCATTGGATAATTACTGCATGGGTGATTATGTTTCAGCTGACAACAAGTTATTTATCCCTAACTGATACAGTGAGTAGCTTCTCATTTGTTAAACAACCATGTTGAAAGACATATCCTGTGGTTGTGGAAAATATGTTAATCTGTTTCAGAAGGTCAAATTATTGGCATGCATCAAGCAGAGAAAAAATCTAAGGAGATGTTGAAACTACTAAAATTGGGTTGAGAACTCTCCAACGCATTATTAAGAAAATCACTTATCAGTGAGCATAACAGGCAAAATGGCTTCAATTTTTATTCAAGAGAGCATAAAGATCAGACTCTGGAGCAATGACAGAAGGCCATGTGATCAGATGAGTCGAGATTTACCTTGTTCCAGAGTGATGGCAGCATCAGGGTAAGAAGAGAGGTGGCTGAAGTGATGCACCCATCACGCCTGGCGCTACGTCCAAGCTTGTGGGGGCAGAGCTATGATCTGGGGTTGCTGCAGTTCGTCAGGTCTAGGCTCACCAACATTATGTGCCCAAAGAATGAGGTCAGCTGGCTACCTGACTACACTGAAGAACTTTTAGATTATGTTCTTAGAGCATCTTACAGTTTCCATTTGCTAGTCTCCATCTATTGTCTATCTATCTATAGACTATTAGGTTAGGTAGCTAGCATGTTACAGCTCATTTCAAGGCAATAATAAGCAGATAGTCCTTGCTAGCTTGGGTGACAAGACATCCTCTTTTTGAGACTTTATCCGGCGGAATTTCACAAACGTCCAGGATGTTGTTTCACTAGAGCTTACGTCCAATTTCGAGAAGCATTTTGTTCACAAATTAGTCTCGCCCTCCCCCTATTCTGTTCGGTTCACTTGAGTGAGATGTTATGCTATATTAAATGCAGATGCGCAAGCACTAGAATCCAAACCTGATTCCCTTTAGGCCGCCCACAAGCTCATGGATTGGCTCTGCCATTTCTTGCTAATGTGTGATTGGCTGTCACCACTGTTGCTCCCTCAAATAACGTCTGGACTTTCAGCTCTGGTTGTTAACATGTTGAGCGTTAGTTCTGCCTGTGTCATGTCAGCTAGACGTATTTTAATATCAGAGGTTTCATATTAAAATTCATTAACATTTACATTAGAATCTGTGTCTGTGTGCGTGTATCTACTGGTGTTTGATAAGCCATCCATTTACATACCTCTAAGTTTAATTATTGTCAAAATAATTAAGAATTTCTGCTTATTTTTACTCAAAAATGAGGTACAATTATTTGCAAATGAGGTCTATTGACCATACATTTCAAACATAAGTGTAACATTGGTGATAATGAGCTGGAGTGAAGTTGACTGAAAAGGTGAAACACATAATTGGGTGATAATTTTATGCTACATGCTTTTAACAGTTTATTAATATTTAATAATATGTAATAATATATTAATATTTTATTAATTATTAAAGTTAATTTTATTACTTTACTATTCATAATAACTTTTAATAGTAGTATATTATTAATAGTAACTAGTAATTATTAATAAAATATAAATCATAATTTGTCAATATTTATTAATAATGAATAACAATAATAACATTTATGTTCAAGCACCAAAAAAAAAAAAGTGATGAAAAGTGATGTGGATGTGGTGCCCCTGTAAAATTGTGGTGCACGATCCTCATATGCAGAGCACTGGCCCTGCATTATATGCCCACTCCCTGCACTGAGGTGTCCTCTTTTTCATAATCTCAGATCTGGTCTAAGGACCTTATTGCTAGCTAGAGCAACTGCAGAAGTACAGGATGTGGGGCAGTTTAAAATATGTGAGGACAATATGTGAGCACATATTATGTTTTATAACTCTTTATTTAGCATGTTGCTCTTCAGGGTTCTAAATTAACCTTTTTGATCACCAGCCAATGTGGCTGGTAACTCCCTAAAGTTACCGGCCAATCAGAATTTCCACTAGCCAAATTTTATGCGGTAAAAATAAGAGAAATGAGTGCCACTGAATGCATTTGACCTATCTATCTTTCTATGTATATATATTATTTGAATCACGTCTTCAGAGCTCTTCTTCTTCATAAGCTGCATCAGAATCTGAGCTACTCTCATTTTTTGCTGCACGTTTGCGCACAAAGTTAGGCCCGGCAGCTGCCCCAGTCTATCCAAGTCCCAACCACCGCCACATTTATGTTAAAAGTTTTTACTAAGCTAACGTTAACTCCTTCCTCTTTCAGTGTGCTCTCTGTTTAGTTCTGGCCCCTTTACTTCACTTCTACCTTGAGTTGCTCTCTGAAGTCTGTTCAGTGGTGTTAGCATTCATTTCCATGGTTTCTCGCGCTACACAGTAAATATGTCAGTGTTAAATCAACACTATTAGAGTTAAATCAACACTGAGAGTGTCAAAATGTAACACTCCCAGTGTTAATTTAACTCTAATAGTGTTGATTTAACACTGGTAGATTTACTGTGTATTTTCACTACAAACTGTGCGCAGCCAATGGGCGTATCTAATGTGAAACTTGATACATATTGAGTGGCTTGGATTCCTGCTGGGTCCTAGTGATCGACAAAGCTCCCTGTACGTCAATCAAGTGAGATGTTTTATAGCAGTGATGCCCAACCTTTTTCGGCCTGGGGGCCATATAAATTTCCGACATGCGTGTCACTCTTCACAATTTCAGAATCGATGTTTGTACTGTGAATAAATACCAAGAGTTGGGCAGTATCAGATAAGTTGGTGGACTCGTCAGCGGCAGTAGAAAACATTTCAAAACGTGCTGCTTTGTCCCTTAGTTTTGATTGGAGCTGTTTCCCCATATCTTCCACTCACCTTGTAATTGTCATGCAAGAAAGGCTGGCAACTTCAACTGCTTCTTTCTTTTCAGGACACATTTCCTCCTCCACTGCTAGCAAGCACTTTTTTAATGAATTCGCCGTCGGAAAAAGTAAAGATCTGTCCACTTTTCTTGGAAGTTTCTGCACTCAGAGACAACTTTTGGTTTCTTTGGCTATCCCAATTCACCAGTGCACAAATGTTGAACCTCACGGTACGACTCACATTGCTACCAAAAGGAAACTGCCAAAAATGTGGCAGTTTTCTGTCACACATTGGGCTGGAGGTTTTTGGGGATCTGTCAACCCTAATCGCAACTCCGTAAACAGAGCTGGTCGTCTATAGTTCTTAAGAATAATAATCATATTATAGTTAATTTGATATACAACACACAAGAATCATATTTTTTCTTGTAATATATAAATGCAAATATATAATAAAAGTATTATACTCTTGTAAAAAGACGATCGCAACTAGGGTTGCCAGGTTTGTGAAAATGCATTCATTGCATTTTTGCACTAAATAAAAAAAAAGAACAATATAATGATTTATTTTTTATGCTTTTGTGATTGGGTGCTTTAGATTTTATCAATAGATAGATATATTTTATTTAGATAGTATCAGCTTGTGTATGGCAGTTTTCTGTCACACATTGGATTGGAGGATTTGGGGGATCTGGCAACCCTGAACGCAACTCCGTAAACAGAGCTGGTCGTCAACAATCCTCGTGGACATAAGTGACATGAATATTAGAATACCGCAGAAATCCATCGATAAAGATTGAGAGACGCCCTAACGTTAGGATAGATACTTTTCCTTCCCTTGTTAACATGCCGAGGCCGGGCCGGATAGCACTGTGTAGGCCGTAGGTTAGGTGGCGAGGACGGATGATAGGCTGACGTCTACTTTTTATATCATATGCAATCTACCCACACTACCTTTGCGATCGACCGGTGCACCCCTGAGGTAGCGTTAAGGCATATAGTGTTCATGGGAAATGCAGGAAGTACACAGTAAATCTGCCAGTGTTAAATCAACACTATTAGAGTTAAATTAACACTGAGAGTGTTACATTTTGACACTCTCAGTGTTAATTTAACTCTAATAGTGTTGATTTAACACTGGCAGAATTACTGTGTACTGCCAGGGGATAAATGACCGAGAACGGATCCTTATGTATCATGCATGTAATGCCTCTTGCATCACTGGCAAAATTGGCTAGTAAGTTTTTATTAACACCCGCCAAAATGATTTTTTACCCGCATTTGGCGGGTTGGTGGGTTGTTAATTTAGAACCCTTTTGCTCTTCCAGGCAGGGATAGTTGTCCTGCTTGCATTCATAGCAATGAGAGTTTGGCTGTGGATTCAACATTGTCATGATCACACCCCTCTGTGAGCTGATTGGTTGCCTCATAGAACCAATAATATGCAGTACTGCCCTCAGACATTTCAATAAAGCTCCCACTAGCGCATCCACTCCATCGATCGAGCAATGTTGCACTCACACAACCCGGACGCTACACCAGGGATGCACAATACATCGATTGTGATTTACCGGTCGATCACAAAGGTAGTGTGGGTAGATCGCATGGCATTTAAAAAAAATAGACGTCAGCCTATCATCCGTCCTCGCTATAAAACATCTCACTTGATTGACATACAGAGAGACAAGTCGAGCACTAGGACCCAGCGAAATTCCAAGCCGCTCAATCTGAAAATCCTGTTTCACTTTAGACCGCCCACAAGCTCATTTGATGGGCTCTGCCATTTCTTGCTAAGGTGTGATTGGGCATGTCTGCTATCACTCCATAAAACAGCGTCTGGACTTGTAAACCAGCGTTTTTCAAGTTGGCCAGCAGTCCGTGTTCACCTGTCACTGTAACTTCTTAACATGTTTGTTCTGCCTGTGCAAGAAGTCTAAAACTGAGCATTTCCATACACAGTGGAGAACTTTTTTACTGTCATTTTTGAAGTGTGTTTGCCTTAACTGCATTATTCGGCGTCAGCCTTTTCACACGTGAAGATCATTAAGTCCAAGTATCATTCCACTATGACTGATGATCATTTGGAGGTTTGCTTGAGGCAGGTTATCAGCAAGTACTGTCCAGACTATGCATCCCTGACTGATTCCATTCAGTGCAAGTCATCAGAGTAAAGTAGGCTAACATGTACACTGTATTGTGTAATATGGGTTCATGTAGTTATTCAAGGTACACCAGCATACATTGTACACATAAATTATTAGTATATTTATAAATAAATATATGTCTTGCATTTTTGTAGTAGGTAGATCATTTTGACTTAGTCATTAGATAAGTAGCTCCCAGGCTGAAAAAGTGTGTGCAACCCTGCGCTACACACTACCTCGCAGGGGTGGGTCGGCCGCTTGTGGCGCCCTTGACAAAATTATGCCCAATGTCCATATCAGAAACCACCACTGAAAGTGTGTGATTATTTTTGGCCAGCAGGGTATGTCACTATTATGATTTAAATCTCATTATTATGACTTTGTAATTCATTATTATGACGTTGTATCTCATCACTATACGTTTATATATCGTTATTATGACTGTATGATAACAAGAGCAAAGAATCAAAAACTGCTTATTTGCAGCGCAGCACACCTGCATGTTTTAACCCCACAGCTCAGATCACGGTGTCAGCCGTAAGAGACAGTTGCATGTGCACAAAATACGCAGAAATACAGACACAAAAATAAACATACACAAAATTAATGCATCGTGCCGTATTATTATTATTATTATTAGTAGTAGTAGTAGTAGTAGTAGTAGTAGTAGTAGTAGTAGTAGTATTTGTTTCATTTATTTGAACCGAGTAAACACATTACTGTAATGCTGAGTGTATTTGACTCTTCTGTATAAATGGGACCTGTAGTTATGGGATGTGGTTTGTGAATCACTGTCGTATGAACACTTTTAATAAATTCTTGTGTCTGCTATCCATATAGTTCAAATGTATTTATATATTTTATACATTTATATATATTTTTAAATAACAATAATAATTTGAGTTATAGTTATAGGGTCAAACAACAAATTTGAATGTACAACCACTGCCAACAATATTTAGAAACCATATATAGAAATATAATTTACAGATTCTGAGTATTAACAATTTCTCAGAACACTTGAACTGAAAATGGACCTGTATTGCCCCCTTGTGGTAACAGTGTTATAGAACTGAGTTTAGTGGCTCTTAACTTAAGCCGTTGGAGAATAAATGAAACAGTGACAACCAGGTTAAAATTAAAATCTGTCTTATGCATGCATGTATGTATGTATGTATGTATGTATACCACCAGTCAAAAGTTTTAGAACTGAAAGGATGATCTCAGACAGAAGTGGCCACTGAGCTTAGAGTGTCACAGAATGTCATCAGCAGGTTGTAACAGAGATACAGAGAGACTGGAAGAGTCACAGAAAGACATAGAAGTAGATGTCCTTTGGCCACATCCCACACTGATGACCACTTCTTTGTGAATAGTGCCCTGCAGAATAAGATGATGAATGTCACACCACTCCAGACACATTTAAGGAAGGTAAGAGGGACCCAAGTGTCACGTCAGACCATTTGAAACCATTTACATCAGCATGGTCTGTGTGCTAGATGACCTGCAAGGATACCTGGCCACACCTCCAAGCACAGGTGTCATTGTCTTGCATGAGCCAGGGAGCATTTATGCTGGACGAGGGACCAGTGAGCCTCAGTGCTGTTCACTGATGAAATTCGATTCATGCTGAGCAGAAATGATGTTAGTGATATAAAGGAGACTGCTATGCATCAACCACTGTTGTCACCAGATGGGCCTTTGGTGGTGGTGGTGTTAGTGTGTCTATACAATACAGAACTGCCCTACACTTAGAGAATGGTACAGTGACAAGCCCATACTACTTAGTCACTGTGCCTCTGCATGAACAACACAGGTCTAATTTTATGGATGACAATGCTCAAGCTCATTGAGGTTGCATCATTAGGAAATGGCTGCTGTAGACTGTGGTACCTCAAATGGAATGTCCTGCACTTTCTCCAGACCTGAAACCCACAGAAAACCTATGGGATCAGCTGAGTTGTCATGTAGAGGCTCGTAGCTTTGTACCCCAGTATCTCAATGAAATGAGGGTTGCCCTTCAAGTAGAGTGGAATGCCTCTAGACAAGAAGTTGATTGCGCAAAACCACATAAGACATTATTGAGACATTGACATTTTTTGTTGTGGTATACCCAACACTGCTGTTGGCTTTTGTTTCAATAAATTATTTGAGATGAAGAAATCACCATTGCATATTTCTACTTAAATGCCCTACATTCATGATATATCACTGTAGCATGAATTTTTTACGTTTTCCATAAATTTTACCTGAAAACCTGAGTAGTGTATGTATGCATGTATGTATATACTGTATTTATGTATTTGTTTACTTATTTATTTAGTATTTATGTTGAGTGGAAGTTAAATATGCACCAATTTCATGGAAATTATGCAAAATATGACAGTAAATAAGACAAATTCTTTGGATGTATTGAATGTTTGCAATTAATAGACATCACCAGACTCTCTCTGATGATGCTCTGTCATGTTTATGATCTAGTATTTTGTTTGTGATTCTTCATGCATCTGCTTGTATATTTTTTGTCGTTTTTAGTAGGCTACATGTGGGGAAACAACAGTATCAAACACAGAGGTGCAAAGTGGAGCACCTCTGTACATTAAAACTAGAAATACAAATAAAACACACACACACACACACACACACACACACAGTAGGCAGTCTGAAGGGATTTTACTTGCCAGTATTGCAATGAGATTCAGTGTGGAGAGAGTGACATCTAGAGACAGCAAGTGAACATTACACAGTTCATTCAAGTCTTTACTCTAAAGCAGGGTCTGCAGCTCTACCACCTGGGAGAGATCAGACCCAACACACCTGACTCTACTACTCAAATCAACCTACAGGTTGGAGCTAAACTCTGCAGGATGGTACATTTCCAGGACCAGCAGACTTAGGCCACAGTTAAATTGATCAGAACGTTGAATGATGCTAACCTCCCATGTTTGAATGAAATGAAAAAATCTTGGCAATGCATTCAATTTGTTTTTATTATTATACATTATCATTTATACTCCTATAAGATTTTTTTCTTTTTGCTATGCTTATAGCATTTTAGAGATTTTGCATTAAATGGTGGAAATCAACACTTTTGTAATTAATGATACAAAAAGGCAACATAGATGCCTCATGCTCTTATAGAGTCCTATGGGTTCAGTCAGAAAACCAAGTTCTGATTCATGTTAAATAAAATTTTATGTAAGACTGAACTACATTTTAATCTACAGTTTTCTACATTGTTTATACCTAAAACACTTTTACGTTTAGGCTTGTTTTCTTGAGTACTGGAGCTATACCTGTTTGGTATGAGAAATACCAGTTTCTTCAGTGAGTCTGACAAATTATGCTTTAAGACAGCACCAGTCCAATGTCATTTCTTCTGTTTTTTAAGAAGCATGTTCTATGACCTTGCCTGACTTCATAAATGTGGTGGGAAGAGTGCAGGCTGCAGATAGCCAGTGGGGAGAAATGGATGCAGGATGCTCCCAGTGGATGACAGTGGCATAGCACTGGAAGTGTGAAAGATGATTTCTCCAGCACTGAATGGGGGGAAATGCCGGAATCCGGTCGTAGGGGGTCCACATGCACCTGCCCCAGCACTTGGGCTCAGGCTTGGAAGTGAAGTGGTGCTGGATGGCATGGTACCATCAGCCCCAGGGTTCTGCTTCTTCCACTTGGTCCTGCGGTTCTGGAACCAGATCTTCACCTGTGTCTCAGTGAGGCTCAGTGACAGCGCCAGGTTCAGCCTCTCGCACACAGACAGGTACCGTGTGGCCCGGAACTTGTTCTCCAGGGCTACCAGCTGCTCATAGGTGAAGGCAGTCCTGGCTCGGCGTGGTCTGGAGCAACCGTGATCAGGTCTGCGGCGGCGTGAACGTGATGGCTCTGTCATACTACTGCTCTCTCCATCAGCCACATCCACCTCCTCATTGGGAGATAAGCGAGACTGGACAGTGCTGAGAGCTGAGTCGACTTCTTGTGAAGGGTGTGGTGTAAAGCAGTGTTGCTGGGGGTCTTCCTCTGTGTGTCCACCTGCTAATATTGCAAATGAAGCCATTAAAAGAAAAGCTGCTACCAAAGGAGTTCAGTGTCATCAACTTCTGAAAACTGAACCTTTGTTGGACAGAGTTCTAGAGATGTACTGAAATCAGTAAGACACCAAAATTAGAACAGATGTTCTGATGATCAGTATAAAAGTGCTGACAGGGTGAAAGTACTGAAAACACTTCAACTGCTAATAATCACAAAAAATTATGATTACAAATTAGTAGAAAAATGATGAAATAGCTAAAGATATATTGAAATCAGTACTAATGAGCTGACATCAGTACTAATGAGCTGAAATCACAGCAAATTAACTAAAATCAGTAACAATACAGAAATCAGTACACATGAGCTGAAATCAATACAAAAGAGCTGAAATCAATACAAAATAGCTGAAATCATTAAAAAGTTGTAATCAGTACAAACTCGTTAAAGTCAGTAACATCAGTAGAAGTGAGATGAAATCATTACAAATTAGCTGAATTCTATAAAGTTACTGAAATCAGTGCAAATCAGCTGAAATCAGTACAAATGATCTAATATCAATGACAGTGTTGAATTCAACACAAATTAGCTGAAATCAGTAAAGGTGCTGAAATCAAAACAAATAATCTGAAATCAATACTGATGAGCTGAAATCAGAATAAAAAGAGCTGAAATTAGTACAAATCAGCTTAAATCATTAGTGAAACTAATACAAATGAGCGTAAAGTAAGTATCAGTGCAGACAGAGAAAAAATGCAGTTTAGTTCTTATCACTTTTAAAATCAGAGTTTATGTTTATAGACGTTGATTTTAAATATAAAAGTTAGTCTGAAGTTGTGTAGCTGTGTATGTAACCCTGCTAAGTTCACAACCCAAAGTTGAACTGAAGGCACAGTGAGCAGAGCCGGAGTGCTAGTTGGTGAGATATAGATCGAGAGTTATGTGTGTGGAACGAGGCGAGGGTTAAGAAGGGGGACTTGGGTGGATTGGGCTATAATCCCTTAATAATTTATAAATCACAAATCGCTTCAAATGTCATGTTGCGGAAAGAAATCCCGCTTAAATCCAGCTGCAGCACCTGCCCGTGACGTGCTAATAGAGTTTCATATTTGTCGGCAAATCGATAAATGTCATCTATTTAAAGGGAAGTTTTAATCGAGCGATATTTGGGATCAGACATGGAAGGGGTTTGAAGTTTGTACCTGCAAGGTGCTGCAGGGAGATATGCAGCATCCAGTAATGGGATATCGATCAAAGGCAGCGCAGGCATCCTCAATGGGACCATTTAAACAATTATCTGTCCTTACTGCCCCTGTGCCAATCACACAGCCAGCTATTGTGATGGCTGAAGGGACACAGTGCCTTAGAAATTAGGGGAAGGTCATATAAAGACCACTTAAAATATTTGTGAATGTCTTCAAAGACTACAGCAGCAAAGCTGTGCTGCTTTATTTATTTATTTATTTATTTATTTATTTATTTGTTTATTTATTTGTTTATTTATTTATTGAACTCAGAGCATGCAAGTTCTTCTTTGCACGTTTCCATGAATCCCATTAAGTAATTATATTCTAATAATACTCCTGTATTGATAATGATATTATAGATAATAATGCACACCTTAAAGTAACAACAGCAACAACAACAACAATAATAATAATAATAATAATAATAATAATAATAATAATAATAATAATAATAAATAAGCTGTAATTGTCTTACCTAGATCCTTGTCAAAAGACACATCTGAATGTGCAGAATCTCCTTTAGGACTCTCCACGTCTCCACGAGTCTCTTTTTCAACTCCGTCCAGCTTCTTGCTTGTGAACTTTTTAGGATCCAGTATGTCAATAATGGAGAAAGAGATTCTATGACTAGCCGTAGTTTTCGCTGCTGCCTCCTGATACTCAAACATCTTCAGTCCAGAAAGTCGCCCCGAGCACCTCCCGGGGCACCTGCGGAGGGAATGCGCACGAATGCCGCTCTGTGCGTCTGCTCACCCGCCGTTCATCCAGCCGCCGCTGCCGCTGCTGGCCGCAGGTGTGGTCTGATGCTCCAGAGCTGCGCTCTTTAACTGCGCCGCGCTCTTCGGTGCCCACGTGACGCGCAAACAGCCGTTTAACGCGCCAGCTGATCAGCTCATAATTGGCTTCAGTACACTGTCGCTGATTGGAGAGAAGGCAGCGCGAGCCTGCAGGTGGTGAACTGTTGCACCAGCTCAGCCAGAGATACCAATAAATGTACACTACATGTCCAGTCATTTGTCGACACCCCTTCTAATCCACCTTAAGTTGCACATAGATGTGCAAATGCACACACAGCTTGTCTAGTCCTTGTAGAAGTAGATGAACATAAACATATTGGAACCATGTCTAATGTCAGGCTATAAGGGTATAAAGTCCCCCAACACTGAGCTGTGGAATTGGATTGAAGGTGGTCCATGATGAGGTGGGGTGATGATCATCCAGCATCCTGACCTCCAACAAAAGCAGAAGTAATTTTAATAGCCTTGTTTTCAGAAGAAACAATGAATGAGCAGGTGTCCTGATACTTTTGTCCCTATAGTTCAGATATCATCACGTAAATGAAATATGGACATCAAACGTCAGTTGAAATGCATTCAGATCAAAGACCAGCATTTAAAGCAGAAAAATCTAATGCAGATTAACATTCATCAAAAGAAATAGAACTAAGTTATTCAATAGAAAATGAATGGAGATCAATGTGCAGTGGTGCACAGACTGCATGCTCACTCTTTAAGCAGAAGGCATAACTGTGGAGTACTCTGATTAGCCCACAAGTCCCTGCTGTTCCAGGAGAAATTGTGTTAAAAAGTGAATTCTGACTGGAAACATGGGCACATTACATCCAAATGGTTATATGATGACTGCAGTGGACCCATTTCACCAGTTTTTTTTTTTTTTTCTTAAAAAGGCTTTAAATCCTTTATTATTATAAAACTGTAAAATAAAAAACACAACTAGTTGTTTTGCACAAACATGTCAGCACTAAAGTGTACATATACGTTTGCTCTTACTACTCTCTTCTTACTGAACAAATCCTAAATAACAAACCGCTGCTGATTGTCAGAATCTTCTTGACAACTGCGTAATTAACAAAAATTCATATCTAACATATAAATTCTTAGATGTATATTCTGTCATGAAGTCAGCCTGTTCTACAGTTATGATCATATGTTAATGTGTCATGGTTGAGTGCGAGTCTGGTAGAGGATGATAGCTGCTACAGTCTGGATCAATACGCTCAGCGGGTGTCCAGTACTGATAAAAGTGGCCCACAATGCTTGGCCTCACTAAAAAGGGCTCTACCATTAAACCATTAGTGAGACTGTCTGATAGGGAAGCTCACTCACTACACTTATTTAACACCATGTCTGGAATGTTTTCACCGCATATAGCTAATTTCCTCAATCTCAAGAAAAATGCTGTAATGCTAAAATGCATGATAGCTTCAAACTGGTACAATAGATAAATACCAGCCATCATGTTGTTGCAGTACTTGCGTACTGACAGGTCTATGAATCATTGATTCAGTATTGATCTGATATTAAATTGCCATTAAATTCTAGAAACTATAAGCCTCAGGGGTGAAGTATTTCTAATATTTCCAGCATGGTTTATAAATCACTTGTAAGAGGTTAGGGAACCAAAGCTTACAGCAATATACAACAAGATAGAAAATCAGCATTGAAAAGAACATAGATATAGACTATTAAAAATAATAGGAAAATAAAGTATATACATTTATATACAATTTGATGCAATTAACTTTATTGTGCCCAATTCAAGATATTAATGAGAGTAATAAAATAATAACAGGACTACTACAAATTTTCAGCAAAACAACACTACAGTGTGTCAACAGACAGAAGTAACACAATAGTGTAGTTCAGTACAATGACCAGTAGTGATAATAGGAGTAGTTTAGTATTATTGCAGAATGCACAGTATTGCAAGGTAAGGATATTAATGAATGAGATACTTATACTGTGTATAAAGAGGCAGCCGTGACCTACTAGTTAGGGATCTGGTCATGTGACCTGAAGATTGCAGATTCAATCCTCAAACAAATCTGACTGGTACCTAACCCCCAACTGCTCCCCGGGTGCCATAGATAGGGCTGCCCACTGCTTTGGGC
The DNA here is from genome assembly GCA_036984385.1 of Crenuchus spilurus. Lineage (NCBI taxonomy): Eukaryota > Metazoa > Chordata > Actinopteri > Characiformes > Crenuchidae > Crenuchus > Crenuchus spilurus. Next base: position 31,118 of record BRDA01038104.1, read on the forward strand.
ATGTTCTCACAGCCTAGTGTGTTCTCTAGTGTGTGTGTTTCACTGCATGGATGGGTTAAATGGTGAGGTCAAATTCAGTTGAGTGCAAAATGTTTATTCAAATCTAATCTAATCTAAGATGGCACAATGCTAGAAAAGTACAAGTGTAATAAAACAGCATGTTTGTGGCAGTAGCAAATAGCAAGGAATTAAGGAAATCTATACATGCATTACATGTATCTGTAAGTGTTCAGACTGAAATGTTAATATTGTTGCTGACAAAACTTATAAATGACCTCTCCAAAACCTTCTAGAAGAAAATCTTAAATTTATATATATATACAGTACCCATATGTATACACACACACACACACACACACACACTATCCTATCCTATGATGGTATATAAAGACTACAGGGCCAGTGTGATAACACGGAGGACAAAAATCCAGTTTGCAGGCTGTTAAACGGCTGTCCTAATTCCTTCCCACTTCACTGAGCATGTCATTTCCTCCCTGTGCTCTTGCTTTATTGCTCGAGCCGATTTCATCTCCATTCCCAAGTCTTTTTGTCCTGCTCTGTTTTCTAGTAGTAGGCATCCCACGGTGTATGTTTCTTGTCTGTAACGTGGGCAAACATCAGCCAATGTCTGTCCCCACTGAGGCCACTGTTTGCCTTCATTAGCATGTGTAAACCCAGTAACTTAGCCAGTTCCATATGAATAAGCCCTTACTGGTGGTTTACAACTTCCTCTCTGCAGCCCACACCACACGCACATGTGTTTACACAGAGCCAGGACACAAAAGTGCATCTCAGTGACAATGCAGGCCCAGGTACTGGTAGTACAAAAGTCAGGAGGGGAAAGGAAGGTTCCTAAGAAGAGCAGCACCTGCTGGGGGCAGTTATGTCCACAGACAGATGCTGCAAGCAAGAAAGATCAGAGGGGGTTCACAGCCAGGGAGCAAGATGCCTAGGGAGGGAGCACACTTATGGGCAACCCCCCCCCCCCACTGTTCTTGCATTACCGCCTCCAGTACCCATAAAATAATCAGCACTCCAGGAAGATGGGAGAAGCCGACTAAACACTGGATAATTTGGATAATGGCAAGAGTCGTGTCACTGGGTGGAGTTCCTTTCACAGACTGACCCATTCCTTTTCTCAGCCTCTGTTCCCTCTATTCCTGTCCTAAGTATGTCTGGACAAAAGGCCTTTTGACTCTCTTCCTTTCTTCATTTTCAGTTAAAGACAGACACATGCCCTGCCAGCCGAATACACACTGAGGACAGTAGGCATAAGTAAGGAGGACTAGATGGTGCAGCAAGCTCTAACATGACCAAACTACTTATAGAAGTGTCATCAGATAAAATACATTAATGTGAGAACAATTACTTGTCATTTTCATGTTGCCAATATTTTAATAAAGTACAAATATACTGACTTACTGAAAACTAAATGTGTTTAAATGCACACTAATAATATGACTTCTATTCATTGTTTGATTTATACAGTTTTATTCAAATGGTTTAGTAAAATTGTATTTAAATGAGGATACATGGATATATTATATCACTCATCTAAATGTTAAAGGTTTTCTAAATTTGGTCATATGCAAAACATAGAAAAAGGATATCACAAAATTAGCAAACACCACAGATCTAACTGAATACTACAAAAAAGAGTATATATCTTCTTAAATGTTTGCAATTAATCTTTGTTCTCTGATGAAAACATTTTTGTAGCTGCATTTTCCTACAAAAAAAAACAAATTTATAAAAATAAAAACAACAAGATGCACAGAGGTTCACAAATTTGTGAAAAACTGTCTAAAATTTGTGGAACTATTACAGAAATTACAGAAAAATGCTAATTGCAAAGCTAATTTAAAATGGACTGAGATAATAGAAACTTTTGTGGTCAGATAAATCAAAATTTAAAATTCTTTTTGGAAATCACAGAAATCATGCCCTGTGGACTCAAGAGGAGAGGGATCATCCAGCTTGTTATCAGTTCACAGTCCAAAAGCCTGCATCTCCAATGATGCAGGGTTGAATTAGTGCCAATGGCATGGGCAACTTACACATCTGCAAAGGCACTATCAATGCAGAATACTATATAGAGGTTTTTCAAACAGAAAATTCTCTCATCCAGACATCTCTTTCAGGCACGGCCTTGCAAGACAATGCTAAACCACATACTGCATCCATCTCAACAGCATGGCTTCACAGAAGAAGAGTC
>BRDA01038105.1:0-10602 GCA_036984385.1 Crenuchus spilurus
TTGGGTGCTACACTGTATTTGTATCATTGTTACATTTGAAGGGCTAAAAAAAGATGACAGCAATGACAAATTTGATGAAACCGACAGAGTCCTTGAGGAAGACAAAAAGAAGATGATGTAGAAAAAGATGAAGATGATGATGTAAAAGACAATGGCGATAAAGACCACAAAGATGATGATGACGGCAAAACCAACAATGACAATAAAAAAAGACAATGATGACAAAAACAATGAAAGAACATGAAGATAATGAGGGAAAAAGACTATAAATCAGATAGCAGTGCTTTACAATGTGTAACCATAATAACAACTGTGAGGTGGAGCTCAGGAGGAAACCAAATGTTAAAATGTCAGATATGGACATTAAAAAGTGAAACCTTTAGATCAGGTAATACAGGACGGGGTAACATACAGTAAGAGAAATGTAAACGTGTAGGACATTCTCCCAGCCCACCTGCTTCATTAATGCACCTCATTAGCATATCTGACTGTAATTATAATGAAAGCAGCAGGCCTTTATCAGCCTGTATCAGTCTGTGTATGATGTCAACTCAATGTAAGTGATCTGCAGCGCTGCTGAAGGATCTACACACCGAAGGTCAAAGGTCACGAGGGGGGTCACTGTCATTTTTTACGGAGATTTGAGAAATGAGAACAAGACATTTAAGTATTAAGGCAACAGTATCAGTTCTGTCTCCCAAATGGCACCGAAGTGAACAGAAGGTATTATTTTAAATCCAAGTTAGCTCCAGATTTACTGAACAATCTGCCCGTAAAGACCGTGTACAATCGTGGCCAAAAGTTTTGAGAATAGCACAGATTTTGGTTTTCACAAAGTTTGTTGCCTCAGTTTCAGAACCTTTCGTCAGATGTTTATATTGTATAATGAAGTACAAATATAAGCATCTTGAGCCCATTCATGTGTAGGGTTGCCTCTTGTACACTAGAGCAGGATCGCTCAAAATTTCGCCTAAGAACACAAATAAGGTATGGTATCAAAACATCCTCTAAGGCCAACTTCTCCCAACGATCCAGGAGCAGTTTGGAGATTAACAGTGCTATTTCCAGCACGATGGAGCACCATTTCACAAAGCTAAAGTGATAACCAAGTGGCGCCATCAACAAAACCTTGAAATTTTGGGTCCATTGCCAGGAAACTCCCCAGATCCCCATTCCATTGAGAAAGTGTGGTTAATCCTCAAAAAGAGGGAGGACAAACAAAAACTCAGAAAGTCCAAGCTCCAATTAGGCAAGAATGGGTTGCCATCCCTCAAGATTTTGTGCAGAAGCTAATATCCAGCATCCCGAGGTAAAGTCTTAAAGAAGAAGGCTCAATACTGTCAATATGAAGTCTTTGTTTAAACTGGATGTATTTGTCAATAAAAAGTAAAAAATACAAAATGCTTCTAATTTTACGCCATTATACCATATACGCATCTGTCAAAAGGTTCTGAAAAATCTGAGCCACAAAGATGTAAGTGTGATGATACAAATGAAGCTGATCTACAACTACTTACAACAAAAAGGAGCTGTGAGCTTGTTTGTCCACTAGAGGGCAATGGTGGCATTACATTTATCAAATACCTTGTTTTACTTGGTCTATCAACATGAAACGAACATGTGTCGAGTTAAAAGACTGCACACTTCAGTGCGCCCTGTAGGAGGCGTCAATTCAAGAGTTCTTTGAAAGTTCATGGGTCTATAAAGAACCATTTCTTTTCTAAAGAACCCTTGAAGAACCATGTTTGTAAGAGTATATGTGATGGTGTTGATTGGTGATGGTAAGCTCTCCTTGGGGGCTATTTTCCGTACATCCTACACATATCCGTCCACCATGACTGGAATTTTCAGACTTCAGATGTCTGGTGACCATCAAAACCACAGTGAACTCTTCTAGAATTTAAACCACTGTCATTTTTTTCCTTTACAGAGAGTCGCTACAACTCCCTCCAACCAAAAATATTCCTGTTTTCATCATCTCCACAGACAGATAAGGTGATTTGGCTCCAGCAGCTGCAGGGAACCTGCACTAACGAACCTTCCTCATTAATGCACCTCATTAGCATACATTACTCTAATTAGCATGAAATTAGCATGACTCCAGCCCACCTCAAAGCGCAGAAACACACAGGAGTGATAACACACATACACGTCAGCGCTGTGAAACACACACAGCACAGCGTACAGAACAGCCGGAGCTCGCAGCTACAGTGTCGCTATCAGCGCTATTATTTGCACGCGCTGAACTCCGCCAGCTACTCTTTTGTTTTCTGCTGTTTATCAAAGACAATGGAGCTGCCCACGTCGGGCGCTTTCGTACGACAGCGTGAATAATTCAGCAATTTCACATCCAAAGAGCTTCTCTAAATAATGAGTGAGGAGAGGAACAGGACAGTCAGCAGAGCCAGCCAAGAAACGTAGTGAAATTCACACAATACACATTACAGCAGGTCAGGTCCAGGCAATATAAGCCCTGTGTTCTCAGGGTCTTCTTTTCCTAGAGTCCTAGGTTCTCAGGTGTCAAGTTCTCAGACTCCTATATTCCCCTTGTTCTCAAGGTCCCAATTGTCCAGTACTAAGTTTGCAACACTTAGTCCTAAGTTCTCGGAGACTTACATCCTCAAAATCCTGTTCCTAGGATCCCAAGTTACCAGTTTCCTATGTTCCCAGTATCCTAAATATTTAGGTCCCAAGTTCTCATGGTCCTATATGTCCTGGATTCAATGTTCCCAGGGCCCTACATTCTGAGGGTCCTATATTCCCAGGGATTATGTTCTCAAATCCCAAGTTACCAATCATAAGTTTGCAACTCTAATTTCTCAGGTTCCTTTGTTCTCAGGTTTCTACACTGCCTATGTTCTCATTGTCCCAAGTTCCCTTTTCCCTATGTTCTTGGGGTCCTATGTTCACAGAGTCTCATGTTCAATGAGCCTTTAATATCCAAGGTCATATATTCCCAGAGTCCTACGTTCCCAGTTCTCATGTTTTCAGCATTAAATGTTCCAAGGGTTCCATGTGCATAGGTTATCAAGATCCTTGAGTCCTATGTTCCCAGTTTCCCAAATGTTCAACCCTAAGGTCACAATTCATAAGTTCATAAGCTATCAAGTTCAAAATGTCCTTACTTCCCAGTGTCTTTAGCATCTGAGCAAATCAGCATTGTGCTACAATCTATGCTAACATGCTTACAGTACCACTCAACAGTTTCTCTCATTTAATATTTGTATTTTTTAGTATTTTTGTCCTACACTGTAAATGAACACTGAAGTCATCCAGACTGTGAGTGAACACATAATGAATCATGTAGTAAACTTAAAAGTGTTAAACAAACCAAAACATGTTTTAGATTCTTCAAAGTAGACACACAACTGATGTCTCAAACACATTAAGAGGCAAGAAATGCAGGTCATGAGCTCTTAACTGGACACAGCTGTTAACTGAAAGCCATTCCAGGTGACTACCTCATAAAGCTGACTGAGAAAATGCCAAGAAAGCTGCATCTAAACAAGAGGTGCCTACTGTGAAGAATGTCAAATATAAACATGTTCTGGTTTGTTTACTTGTTTGTTTACTAAATAATTACTATAATAATAGTTTGGATGACTTTAGTGTTAATCTACAGTGCAGAACAGTTTTAAGTCATGAAAAACACACAGAACATGTGTCCAAACTTTTGACTGGTAAACTTTTGACTGGTACTGTACGTGTACATTAATTAGCATCATGCTAAAATGAATGTGGGCCTTCAAAATACTGCTACTGTTAGCTATGCCCTGCTGGATAAATATTACAAACTACACTCTAATGGGAATTAGCTTAAGGGTTGCCATTAGAGAACACTGTTTTCCTAAAGAATAGATTTGGATACAATTAAAAAATTGTTAAATGCTTACAAGAAACCAGTAGGATATTTAATATTTTGATGTCAAACCATCATAAAACACTGAATATCATTACTCACCATTAGACACCATTACAAAACCAACAGGAGCATTTAATTGATCTTTTATCAGCAGCAAGTATCATATATCAGAAGCCACATTAACGAGTCTGTTAGAGGTCACATCTAATAGACTTACTTGAATCAAAATGTATTAGCATTATGCTAATAGGTGGGGTACTGTCCATTATTTAGCTACATTAGCCTTGTAGCACATGTTTAAAACACTAATGGTGTCTGCAGCACTGTTTATTCAAGTCAAATAACAGCATTTACATGAACCAGGTTGTATTGTCTTACATACACAGTCATATGATACAGCATGATACAGCTTACTGGTGTGCTCGCTTATTTATACATGCAGTAAACCCAGTCACATGACGTCTGTGGCATCTCCCAAACCAGAAGTGGTCATAATGTTCTTATGTGACTACACTGTGTAGCTGATGAGCATAGATTCAATATGTGTTGAATCTATGTTGTTTTGCTTTCTGGGTAGGGAAGTGATCTCATTTCAGGGACTAATTACATCCTGGCTGATTGATGACTGATTCTGTGGGAAAATGGTGGCTTCTGATTTGTGGCTGAACTTTCGCTTTAAGACTTTCCAGAGCTGTGTGTGTTTTTGGACACCTGCTATTTTTCTCGCTCCTATTAAAGCGATCTCTCCCCATTAAACACACTTGAGGCAGAGCAGGGTGTGTGAAATATGGTGTGTGTGTGTGTGTGTGTGTGTGTGTGTGTGTTGGATACGCTCTCGTTGGCGCAGGTGTTTGGGGCCAAGGCCAGACACACACACACGCTTCCCTGAACCTGAGACAAACGAGCTGGCAGCGAGAAAACAGACAGAAGAGCAAGCAACACTTCCTGCCACTCTCTCTCTCTGTTTAAATCCTCTATACAGGGGCACAAAATCTAAGCTCCTCCCACAGATGTGTTATCTTGGTAGCCCTGCACACAACTGTGTACAAACAAATGCAACATATGTGAACAGTGGGGGAGTTATAAAAGAGGGGTTTCTAATAAAGTAGCCAGTGGGTGGGGCTATAAGAGGTATTTCTGATAAAGTGCACAGTGGGTGGAGTTAGTTGTTCCTGATAAAGTAGCCAGTGGGTGGGGCTGTAAGATAGGTATTTCTAATAAAATGTGTTTCCGATCATGTGGACCATGGGTAGAGCTTTAAGAGAGACATTTCTGATAACGGGACAGTGGGTGGAGTAAGATTTTTAATAAAATTGAGAGTGGGTGGAGTTATAAGAGTATGGTTTCTGATTAACAGGTTGGGTTCCATGTAAAGCTGTTTGGATGTTTAAGTAATAAAATATCTGCAGAAGTGACGTCACTTGATTGTGTTTACACCTCACTTACATCCGCAGAAGCTCCAGAACGTCTCTTTTCCAGCGTAATGAATCAATTCAGAGAAACAAAAACACAAGCTGGGGCGAGAAATAAGCCGGCAGACGGGCTGGAGAGCGACTGGAGGAAACCGGAGCATCTCTGCAGTTCTGTTTGTTTGTTTGGGTCTCAGGGGCCTGAGCAAAAGCGCAGCGATTCCCTGGAGAAGGGATTCAGACACCAACCAAGCGCTCGCATAACGACAGTCGAAACCAACGAGCCACTGCACAGCAAGCGGGAGGAGGAAGAAAGAGGCAGATGAAGGAAAACAAAAACACTAGAACAGAAGAGGAGAAGAAGAGAAGTGTGTTGACTTTAAAGCAGTGGTCTGAGCGGCATTTCAGTTCTTTAGTATTCAGACGGAGCCTGCGGTGCTGCGGCTGGAGAAGGCACGGCTCAGCAGGCCGGGGAGTGCAGCGCCGCTGGGATTTGGGTTTGAATCCCAGTTGTGTCAGCTAGCGCGAGTGACAGGACCTCCTGGTGAATGAGAAAAGCTCTCACTGGTAGAGAGACAGCAGGTTTAAGCAGACATGAGCAGGTCTGTGAGAGAACTCAGGCTGTGCTAATTGGTGGGATATGAGCTTCCATTATTTGTTTCATGCAAAGTCCCAGTGATGTCTGCCATGGGGAAAGCCCCGCCTCCTCATTGCTGCTGTTGTGTAGAATCCAGAACAGACTCAAAAGCCTTTCTCTTTCTCATGTGAATCAAACTAAGACTATTAACATTTTAGCAGAGATGTTTTGAAAATGTTTCTGCAGGCTTTAATAGTAAGACAAGGCTGTACTCCATCACCACATCTATTTAACCTCTACATTGAACATTTCATGAGATAAGCAGGACAGAGGATTCAAGATTAGTAGAAGAAACCTCAATAACCTTCAATATACAGATGACAACACAACAGCAGGAAGACCTTCAGCTGAATATGAAGAAGACAAATATGACAACAATAAAGACTAACTTTACCTGCAATGGAAAAAGTGTCGAACAGGTTTTGGACGAATTGTTAACACAAACGGACCCAGCAGAACCAAATTGCAATCGAAAAGCTGAGAATCACAGGTCAAACGTTTAGAGTCACAGTTCAACAATTTAGAGTCACAGTTCAACAATTTAGAGTCTCAGTTCAAAAGTTTGGAATCACAGCCCAAACGTTTAGTCACAATTCAAAAGTTTAGAGTCATTTCAAAAGTTTGAAATCGCAGGTCAAAAGTTTAGAGTCACAAATGAAGTTTAGAATCACAGGTCAATGTCTGGAGTCAGTTTAAATAATAAGAATGACATATTTTAGAATCACCGCTCCCAGTTTGGGAATAACTATCCAGAATCTAAATGATGTCATTGTTGTTTTCAATAAAGTCTTTTCATACATCCATCAATTAAATTCCAAATGAGCTCACAACATTAACAACATCTTTCAAACACTTTTTATTGTATTTGTGATGTCTAGTCTACATAAATAATTTTATACAAAGAGATTAAGAGACTACTATGTTTAAACAGGTTCTGAGACTTCCTGCTTTGACCTGTTTTTACTCAGAGTTTACCTCCATGTCCTTTTTATGGTTCTGTATGAAGAACAAGAACAAGAAGAAAAGTAGGTCCAGGTCTAGAAATCCAGGTCAGAAACAGATGATGGACTTTGCCTCCCCAATTGGCCAATGTTTCGTTTGACCTTCAGATCCAAGCAGACACGATTCGATCACAGCCATTACCACCAGGGCTCAGGCTTTTTACACCTTTTCACACCTCTCTCGCTCGCTCTCCCTCTCTAGAGAAACCAGAGGAACCAGAGCCTACTGCAGAGCCTGTAATAGTTAGCCATGGAGCGTCACTCCAAAGGTCAGCAAGAGGACGCTGGGGTTGTGTCCTGACTCCTTCTGCACAGCATGAAATTAGCCATCGTGTTCTCTGAACCTGGACCTAGTTATGTTTTCTTGTTCTGCTCCATCTTCAAACCGTCCTCTATGGCAAGAGTCCACACTGACTGACCTGACACCATTTGGCCAAGACTTTGCAATTAATCCCCAAGGCTTGAGAACACTGTAAGAACATTACCTTAAGGAACTGTGTCTCATAGAAGCATCTTTCACTAGAAGTTCTGGTTTCTTGAAATGAAAGTAGAATTAAGGGCATTTTCACACCAGCACTATTTGGTCTGGTTAAAATGGACTCTGGCTGGTTTGCTCCCTTGGTGTGGCTCATTTCCTCAGGTGTGAAAACAGTAATCACACTCAGGTGCAGATCAAACAAACTGTACTGAGACTTGTGAGAGGAGGTGGTCTCAGTCTGGTCCCAAACAAACTCTGGAGCGTTTCACTTGTAGTGAAAATGTGATCTGACCTCGAGCCGACCCAACTATGGTGTCACATGTCACTAACCCACTGCATAGACTGTGTCGCGCATCAGTTCCTAGTGTTATGCAGTGCTGTCTCACAGCAGATATGCGAGGCCTCTCAAGACAGTTAAACAGCGGAATAGAGCCGTGGCTCTGGACAGGTGAGTGCTGCGCAGCAGCCACAAGACAGTAGATGAACGCCGCACAGCAACAGCAACAGGACAGCAATAGTTTTAGCTCGTACTGCTGCTGCTCTAGTGTTTACTTTCTTACTCCCGCACCAGACAGCACTGACCAATCAGAGGAGGCAAAGTGTTTGTGTGGTTTGTTGGGGCACATTTTGGTGCGTTTAGGTTGTGTCTGTTTGAAAACAAACCAAATAACAGGGGAAATGCTCCAAGTTAAAGGAACTCATTGTGATTTGGACCACAGATAGCAATTTTCCACCAAACTACGTCACGGTGTACGTCATCAACAAAGCGGAATTATAAAGAAAGATGGCGGAGCGCATCAACTACTTGCGAGCATTTGTGTTCTTGGTACAAATGTTTGTTTGACTTCAAAAGTCAAATCTTGTCTTCCCTCGTCCAGCTCCACTGTGCGATAGCTCCTTTTTAGAATCTCTGTAGTCCTTTTTTAGCTTCTTTAGCTTATTTATCACTCGCTCTCTTGAACAGACAAAACCTGCCCGAGCTAAATCCTCCACCAGCTCGCTGTAGAGTTTCTCCTTTCTAATACTCCCCTTACGTTTCTCCTGAAACTCCGGAGAACACCAAATATAACAAAAACTGAGTTTCTTCAATGGACCACTGTACGCCACGAGTCACCATCTTCTTGCGTTGAGTGCGCAGGCGCTCTTGGTTCACATTGAAAAACCAAGTATTTTTTGGTTCCCGCTGTGAACGAACGTTTCTGGTTCGGGGCGCTATTTTTGTTGGTGGAAATGCGCCGAACGGTTCAACATTAGGTTCGTGAACCAGAACGGTGCCGGTTCCATGTTGGTGGAAAAGTGCTAAGATACAAAGTACAGGTGTGGACATGCCCCAAGACACTTTCACTAGATGTACAGCATCTATACATCTTCATATTCATCTGAGGATCGTCTGAACTCATCAGAATCAGGACCCAAACCTCCTGTGAGAACACAACCTCTGACTTTGTTAAACTTTTGGTGACAATAAAGTAAAATTAAATGGCTAAAAGTGATTTGTGATGACACTCACTGTTATACTGCTCCTGCTGGTTGTTGCTGGTATTGCAGCTTTAACATTCCTTATAACTTTAGCATGAATGGGCGGGGCTGAAACTTTTTCAAGGTTTGACATGCACTCAACTGTAGCACCTGTGAGCTCGCCCTGTATGTAAATGTTTAAATTTATCTCTTCATTTCATTGGCGTCTATGTAAATTATATGCAAATGCTCTGTTGAGGCATGAAGGTAGCATCATGCTAATTGGTGTACATAGGCTTGCATTACTTTTTATATGTTAATGGTAGGACTGGGACGAAGAAAAAGAAATGATGGGATGAAAATTACAGAGAGAGGACTGTACATATAAACCTCATCTATATCCTCTCTCTGACTCATTATCTGCTCTTATTTAACACAGCATCCTCTGTAAAAACAGCCTCTCTACCTTCTCCGTCCTTTTCCCCTCTCTCTCTTTCCTTCTCTTTCTCCTGACTCACTCGCTCCCCGCATCCACAGCTCCTGCTGTAATGAGGTGATACAGATGGTTTTTATGGTCGTGCGACAGTAGCAGAGAGATGAGTTGCTGCAAGCTCGCTTCCTCTCCTAAAGAGCTCCATTCAGTGAGAGAGAGAGAGGGAAGGAGGGAGATGAGGAAGATGTGACAAAGGGATGAAAAAGAAAGGAAGAAATATTAAGGAGGAAAGGGTAAGAGTGAGAGAAAGACAGAATGATGAAGAGGAAGAGAGAGCAATATGGGAATAATAGCAAGAGAAATTGAGATGAGGGAGACATGAAAAAAAGATGAGAAAGAACGAGATTAAGGAGGAAAGGGCAAGAGCAGGAGAAAGGCGGAGAGATAAGTGTTCAAAGAGCAACAGAGAGCAATAAGTGAATAATAAGAGTGAAAGAGACGTAAGAGAGATGAGTATGAGGAGATTGTAGGGTTAGTAATGGATGGAGAGAAACAGTGAGACAGAGTGGTCTCTTCAGGCTCAGAGTGAGGCTCCACAGAGAGAAAGAGAGAGAATGAGATATTTATATAAAGCTGAGTCAATTGAAACAATAGCTCACAACGACCATGTCTCTATCTCTCTCACTGTGTCTCTTTCTCACTGTTTCTCTTCATTATTCTATTTTTTCTATTACTCTGTGTCCCAATTTCTCTGTATTGCTATCATTTCTTACTCTCTCTCTATTTCTGTCCCTCTCTACTAATTTCTCTTTCACTCTACTCATCTGTGTCTCTCCCTGTACTCATTTATTTCTCATTCTATTCATTTCTCTCACTCTCTGTGTCTCTACTCATTTCAAACTCTCTTTCCCCCCATTTCTCTTTCTATTAATGTCGCTGTTTCTCTCTACTTATTTCTCCATCTCATGGTCTCTGCTCATTTCTGTATTTCTCTCTATTAATCTCATTGTCTCATTCTCTGACTCTCTAATTCTCTCTCTACTCATCTGTGTCTCTCTCCTGTGCAGCCTCATTTCTCTCAGTGTCTCTTTCATGCTCATGGCTATGTCTCTCTACTGTCTCTGATTATCTTTCCATTTCTCTCTATATACTCATCTGTGTCTCTCTCCTGTGCAGCCTCATTTCTCTCAGTGTCTCTTTCATGCTCATGGCTATGTCTCTCTACTGTCTCTGATTCTCTACTTTCTCTTTCTCTCTATCTGCTCATCTGTGTCTCTCTAGTAATGTCTGTTTCTCTCTGTACTCATTTCTGTTTTTTCTCTAT